>JAJONR010004092.1:0-58643 GCA_029582245.1 Solanum etuberosum
ATATATGAGAAGTAATAATATTAAATCTCTCAAATATACTTTCGAATAATCACAAGTAAAAAGTAAAACACAATATTAAAAGTATATCAATTATGGAAGTCCAAACATAAAATATAAACTAAAACATAATAAAAGACAATAACTAAAAAGTGACAAAAATGGTTTATATATATAATTTGGTTTTTTCGGTTTTTACTTTTTCTAAATCCGAAACCAAACCAAAAAACCAAACAAAATAAATTATAAATCCAAAACCAAACTAAAAAACCAAAAAATCAATCCAAATTAGAAATCGGTTTGATTTGGTTTGATTTGGTTGTTCGGTTTAATCTAAATAATGTACACCCCTAATTATAGCTGGGCCATTGTGGCCGAAAGATTTTTTAAAGTATTTTTTCCGTCTAACAATAATTGTCCACTATTGATTTGATATATCTTAAAAAATAATAAGGATAATATTATTATATTATCTTTTAAATATATTAAATCTAATACTTTAAGAAATATATTAGATATTAAATAGTATTTAATAAAAAAAATAAAAAAAATAAATTATCTTTTAACTCGCCAAACTGAATAAATATTATTAAATAACTAGTAAACAATTAAAGACAGGAGAAGGGAGTAAATATTCTTCTTAAGATGCGTGCCTAAACGAAAAAAAAAAAACTCACTTCTTTAGAAATCGAGAGAGTAATAATTAGGGCTTGGAAGATGGGAATTTATGGCCAGTCATCAAAATGGACAAAAAGGGAGGGAAAGGGGACCAAAATGGACTCCTCTTTTTCATGATGCTTCCTATAAATGATGAATTTAATGCACGGACCATAAGCAACTCATCTACGATCAGTGTCTCATTTTAGATAAAAATGCTAAATGATCAGAAATTTAAAAATTCTATAATATTTTTGTTATTTTAAGATATATATATTTTTTTTAACTAAAAAATATTAAAGATAAAATAGTAAAAATGTTCAAAAAGGTAAGATGACATAGGTAAAATACCATTCTGGTCAAATTCTAGCTAAATTTTCTGGTTAAAAGGATTTTTCCATTTCTATTTTACATATTCCTTCCGTTCAATAATACTTTTCCACTATATAAAAAATTAATGTCCAACAATACTTGTCCACTTTGTGAAATCTATGGATAATTTTACACTTAGTTCCTAATTTACCCTTATCATTAATTATAGTCATTTCTCTATTACATTTCTCAAGACACTATATTTATTATATTCAACTGGTGATATAATAAAATTACCCTTCTATTTATAGTTTCTTAAGAGGTGTGCCAAGATAATAGTGAACAACTATTGTTGGACAGAGGGAGTAGTAATTAAAAAATTATTAATATATGATATAAAAGATAAAAACATATTTAAATTATATTTTTATTTAAGTTTCATATATAAACTATTGAGAGTGTGAATAACACATTAAACTATCCGTCATTAATTTTAAAAACATACCTCAAATAATATGTAATAATGTGTATATTACTCTCTCTCTTTTAAATATGTCATTATAGATTGCCATGTGGAAACGAATTCCACCATGGCAAAAAAATTAAAATTTAACCTTCAATTTGTAAAGTACCCATCGGTATCTTCCTCAGCTGAGTCGTGAATATTTTTGAGTAAAATTAGGATTTTCACTATTAGTCCACAAATCCATCATAGTTCGAAGGTTAGTTACTGATTTGTCAAAAATATTAGGATTATTATTTTTGTCTTAAAATATTAACAATTTTATATAATATTTTAGAATTTGATTCATATCGTCTGAAAAGAGGTGAAAAGAGAAAAAATTGACTACACAAGGTACTCTTTCTTTACTCGTGAACTTAGTATGCTTATTGATGGCGATTTTTAGCTACGGTATTGTTAGCTTATTAAACTTTGCATATTTCAATTGTCTAAGATAATGGACGATGATATACTTGTGATTAAGGTAGGACCTATTTTAATTGGGGGAAACATAGAGTATGGCTTCAATGTTGATATAGACTATTTGTCTATTCCGAAAGTGAATAACTACTATTGGAATTTTGGGGATACCAATGTAGAAAAAGATATATATTGGTGCTGCTCAAGGTAGTAATTTGTTAGAATTGATTAAAGATGGAGATTTGTTGGTGTTAGCCAATTTGTTGATTAAGGGGGTAGTATGAACATTTATATGTGTCATAAATGATTTTTTTTTTTTAAATCAAAACAGTACATGAGTTTTTTTGAGGACCACATGCCCCACACCAAGGGAAATTTTATATAATTTCGAAGAACATGCCCCGCACTGAGGGCGGATGTATGGACATATATGTCCCCCATGAGTCCTGTGATGCTTGTACAACGGGTGTGTATCGATATGACAAATATGCATAATTTTATATGACATTTGCATTGCATTGCACCTGATTCTGATTTATGTGAAGGTTGTAGTATGCGGAGGTTTGAATGGTGAGTCATGGTACAATGTGTTCGACATCACTTTAGTATGAGTCAGCTAAATATACTTGTTGAGTACCGTTATTTTTTTTGGTACTCACTCCCTTGCTTTATACAGTCTTGTAGGTTACGAGCCCAAATCATCTTGATCATCCTCCTGCATCTTAGTTCAAGGCTTGCTTTTGAAGTTCAGGAGGTAGCTTCTAGTCATCCCGATAGATGTCATCACTTACCCTTTTATTATTTCCTTAATCTATTCTAGATATGGAGACATTCAGACTTGTGTTTTCTTTGAATATGTTGTATTATAGTAAGTTGTACACGTGACACCAGATTTTGGAGAAAGTTTTGATTATATTATGATTTTCGTAATACTTATGTTATGTTAGTTCTTGTTTCCTTTCTTACTTCCGCATTTACCCTTGTTGAGGATTGTTCAGACTAACCTGTCTTGATGGGGTAAGACATGTGCCATTGATAACGGTCAACTACACTTCATCCAATTCTAAGTGTAGGCGATCACAATCTAGTATAAATCCAACGAAGAATTGGGGTCGATCCCACGGGGAGTGATACGGTAGAGAATTCAATACAAAGTGAAAGACGTGTTCTAATCGATTGTAGGAATAGAATTTATCGAAACAATTAAAGTAAATTTCAGGGATTGACAACTAGTGTCAAATGGGGGGATTATATTTGTCAATTAACAACTACGAAAACAAGGGAGTTTTCAAGTAGAGAGGGATCCTTGGGGATGCGATCGATTAATTGCCAATTTCGCTATACGGGTGATTACTAATTACTGAAAACTGTTGAATCTTAGTGGGTAGGCTAGACTTTATATGTAATAGCCATCTATCGATCAACTATCACGATTAAAGCGAGTTCTCTCGAACTTGGACAAGCGTAACAATTATGAACAACCCAAAACCTCAATTAATCTACTCTCTCGAGCTAGATTGGTAGGATCGAATTAAGGATTCACTTTCTCAAGCTGAACCACAATAACCCAATCACTACAATCATCAATTCATAACCTTAATTCTAAAACCTCTTTCTCAAGCAAGCATAGAATACTAGGCTAGAACTGCATTTGCAACTACAATTCATGAATTAAAACTCAGCTATCAATCGAAACCACTTCAAACCATCAATTAAATCAGTAATTACAAACACCCATAAGCTAATTGAGAAAATTAATCACATAATCACACCCCTAAGAATGAGGGTTTTATCCACACATTATAAAAAGCAGGAAAATATTACCAACTATGCTCTCCATCAGTTGGGTAACAAATTGCAAGTCTTCACAATGCTTGAAATCCACTAAAAATCAAAACCCAACTTTAAATTCTACTCAAAAACTTCAAGAACAGTGTTTGGGATCAAAAACTCAATGTAAGAACTCTCAAACACTCAGAACATTCCCTCAAAATTTTTGGAACTCCAGAACTCTTTTAAAATTTTGAATTTATACTCTTTCAGATTTTCAGCTTTTGAACCGATCGGCGGAATTAGTTGAGCATCACCGACCAGGTCGGTGATGCAGCAAGTGTCCCTCTACATCGCCATCTTGACTTGCCACTTCACCATTCAACTTCTGTAACTTTAGGCGATTAGAATCCTCGTCGCCAATCCATTCGGCGGTTCGCCGAAGTGCCATTTCCATCGCCTAGTTGGATTTTTCCCAGGGCTGGCACGCTGTAACTTTTGGCGAGCTGAAGTACCACTCGGCGAGTCGCCGAGTGGTCTTGGCGATCGTCAGCTTTCCTTATCTTCAGCTTTTTCAGCTTTTCCGCTCCGTTTTGCCCAGTAATGTCTTTGCCTTGCTCTTTTCCCTTCATAGCTGCAAATTAGCACTTAAACATCAGTTTAGAGCATAAGATAGGCATTGAGGACACTAAAATTATGAATATTAAGCCCTAAATGAGTCAAAATCTCAAACTCATCAACACCTCCAACTTGAACTTTTGCTTGTCCTCAAGTAAAACACAAGATCAATCAGTTGTGTACAACTAGTGCTACTCAAGACTCAACATGAATGTACACAAAAGGTTCAAACTACTCATGCAATGTTCAATTGTGCACTCTAAGTTTCAAACTGTGACTAGCCATTATCAATTAGAACTCAAGCTCACAATGCTTGTTTCAAATGCAAGTTCAAGCTCAACAAAAGCATTCAAATGCCCTCACACAAAGAATGATTCCATACTCAGGCAAAACTCATCAAATTTCCAGAATTTCAGAATCAAAGCAACTCTCACACTCTCAAAGACAAACACATGCATGACTCTACCCATAGGCTTGTCCGTATTTTCCAACCAACATGACTTTCAACTCACTCTAGATCACAAAGGCCTTTCAAGGCTTGTAACAGGGCTGAGGGTAAATGTATGATCATTTTGGCTTAGTGACTTCTACCTTCATGAAGCATGGCCTGCATTTCACTTTTTTTTCTCCTTTTCTTTCTCCTTTTCTTTCACACTTTTTGATTTTCACCCCGCTAAACTAGACTAGCAATTGTCCTCAAATGCAAAGAAATAAAAAGTCTAAACAAGAAACTGAAAGTGAGTCAAAATCCCCCTGTCAGGCTAATCCTGGGGTGAACTCTGCATGTCTGTGACTCCCTCAGTCTGGGCATCAGTGCACGGCTCCACACCATCCTTTGCTCCACTGGAGCCCACCATAGATGTATCCCTCATAGACGCTTCCTAAGCTGTCTGCACCATCGCCCCCTCGAGGTCCTCAAGGTCATCATACACCGCTGCATCGCGTGTTCTAAGCTCCTCCTCATCAGTCTCAGGAGCCTCTGACTAGGCATCATCATCAGCCATAGCAGCATCTCCGGTCGTTGTAGACAGATGGATCTCAGGAACGGCTGTCAACTCTGTACTCGGGACCTCAGAAAGGTCCACCGTGCCGAATAACATGGACAGATCCATGGATTTCAGCTCATCCACGTAACGCCTCAATCTAACAATATCGGCCTTCAAGGCCGTCACATCCTTAGAATGGATCCTACCCTGCTCACAGGCCTCCACTCGCACTGTGAGCGCATCCAAGGCTAAACCAGATGCATTAATAAGCTTCAGTGCTCTCTCAACTCAGCCCGTATAGGAGCCAAGACAGTTGCAATGACCCTCTCAATCATCTCGAGGACATCAGCCTCAACCTAGGAAGCACGTACATCAGCAGAATGGGCCAGGTGGCCCATCTTGAGCAGCATAGCCTGGGTCAAAGGGGTCGGGAAGCAGAAGCAGCAGCAGAAGAACTGGGAGCAGCAAAAGAAGAAGATGAGCAGTAGTCGAAGTGCCAGGGGTACCTAAAGGCTCACCGGCCTGAGTAGGAAGGACTGCCTCTGTCGGCAACATATCCACATCAACCACCGGGGAAGTATCCACCGGTGCAGCTCTCCTCCTCTCGGCCTCATCTCTAGTGTACTCGGCCTCTATCCTCTGGATGTCAGTAGAAGAAGTGGGAGTCACTTCCACATGTGTCTTCTCAATCAAAGTTACCCGGGCACGCCTACACAGCTCCGTAATTAAGACTGGAAATGGGAGAGAAGTCTGACTCTACTTGGCCCTCATGTCCATCTCCTGCTCAATAATCAGACCGAGGTTTAGTCTCTCCCAGTCCAAGATGCAGCCCAACAATACAGCCTTCGAATGCCTGAGAATAAACTCATTTTGTAATGGCATCAAGGTGCTGCTGATGAACCAAAACCAGTATCTGGCAGCCACGTTCAGATCCTTCTTCTCTATGGGGACACCCGCCTCAATCCATGGCGGTGTGATGTCGGAGATCAATGGTGCTAACTAACCCTTCAACTCATCGAGGGTCTTCTTCTATATCTGATCCACCAAGAAGTGGATTACATTCATTGTGCACCCTAGCACTTCATTGAAGTCGGTGCTGCTGCATTTAACTATCCGACTTCGCACCACTACATGATCAACCGGCTTGAACGAGCTGGCCTTATTCTTCCTTTTAGGCAATAGCTTGTCGTACTCTGCATAAAACTCATGAACCCAAGTAGGAATATAGGAGCCTCGGGGCTTGGTGAAGATCTCAAACTTGTGGAACTTGATAGTGTTCCACACCTCTGGATACCTGTCTACTACTCTGTCTATAGACAATCTCTTTTCCTTAAGAATGGTCCTCAAACCCGTGGCTTTCAGTCTGTTCAATGATTGGGGTGGGAGTGCCTGAACTGATGGCACCGGTGGTACCTACTCGACAATCTGAGATGTAGGTGGATGAGGCGTATGAGGTACTGGGATCCTGGTTGGATCATGTAATGATTTGGAGCGTTGCTCCGCTCTCCTAGTCTGGAGGGTCTGATCATCCTCCGGCTTAAGCACGGAGATTAGGGATCTATCCCCCCAGTTTCCCTCACTGTCTGACTCTGATGAGGTGAGGTGGGTGGCATACACACCCATGCTGTCGGAGCTCTCCTCAGCCGGACTCGGCTGTACGGGCCCCTTACCTTTGCATTTTCCCTCTGTTGGAGGAAGTTTAGCCTGTGTAGTCCGGGAGAGTGCAACACCCTCGTTGATCACAACACCTCTTGCACGCTTGTGGGGTGTGTCACACCCCAAACTCAAGGGGCGCAACTGGGTCTTAATGCCAAAACTCAAGCCCGAGCTGACCCTGCTGAACTATTTGCTACTAGTGCATGGCAGCCACACGCAATCAAGAAAATAAACAAGTATATCTCGACTTAAAATTAAGTCTCGGCCGGCAAGGCCCCTGTCAACAGATCTATAAAAGAAACAGCTACTCCCAAGAGTTCATATAAAGAAATAGCCAACAAGCATAGAAGTCCTGATTGGGCCGTCGATGCCACCATGATCTCAATACAAAAACTGAAAGCAGGTATATATCAAGACAATACATCAAACATTTAACAAGCTTCAACAAACCAACAAACTAGGCCAGCATGGCCATAACGTAGCTATACACCCCACACACTAGTATGCAAGCCTATAAGAGTGGTAAAGATTGGCGGGACAGTGCCCCAGCCTACCCATAAAAATATATACAACAATAGCTAACAAACCTCCCAACTCTGGCAGCTCCGGAGGAAAGGGGATAGCCAACCAGATAGAAGTCAATCCTGTTGCTGAGGAGGTCTACTGGGTCGTTTGTCGGGACCTGCATGCATGAATGCAGCGCCCCCAGGAAATGGAGCGTCAGTACGAAATAATGTACAGAGTATGAAAGGCTATAGACTAAATGAGCAAGTATCATAAATACCAAAAGTAATCAGGTAAGGAAATCAAAATTTAGATAAGCATGCTAACCCACTACTAAATCTAAAAATACAAACAAATGATCAAACAACAACCTAACCAAGTCCCCATAAGATCGGAAGGTACAAACAACACACCACCTACCTAGGCCCCCATAAGCCCAAAAGGTGCCAAATCAACCTACGTACCCCTATCGGTAGCCCCTTGTCTTTGTAAGAAGTCACATAGCCCTTTTTGGCAACGATATAGCCCCCCCTAGGCAGCGCATAGCCCTCTTAGGCAACATCATAGCTCTGTCTGCTGTAAATAGCCCTCTTTTGCATCAACATAGCCCTGTAGGAAACACATAGCCCTCTTTGGTGTCAAAGTAGCCCCGTAGGCAACACATAACACTCTTTGGAATCAATATAGCCCCGTGGGCAACACATAGCCATCTTAGGCAGTAACATAGTCCTCTTAGACAACATCATAGCCCCCACAGGCAGTTCATAGCTCAACAACTAACAACAATAGCCCCAAGGGTGACAACAAACAATTGAATAGGCTAAAGGCGAGCAATTTAGCTTTAAACAATATATATTAATAGTCTCCAAGTAATTCCTAACTTAGGTCGTTCTTAACAGATTATGAGTCCCTAAAATGAGGGTTTATAACCACTCAATCAGCCAACTACTCACAATTACATCTACAAGATCACCAACTTTAACTACCCTATTATATCACTCCCAAGCTCTAAGGAAACATGCCGAACGAAGGGAATAGCCTTAACATACCTTTTCCTTTATAATTTATACTGAAAATACCTCTGTCCGCACCACTACAACACAAAAAAAGAGTAAAATCAATCAGTAATTAAGGACAATAATTACTACGACAATTCGACAATCGATACGGATTACTATCGTATATTACTATCTAAGAGCTAAGGTATCCATAAACCGATAAAAGATGGTTCAGCCTTTCCTTACACGCCCAGAATACTTGAATAAAATCAAAAAACTAAAAAAAACTCTGCTGCAAGAACCTCCACGAAGCTACACCGCTCAATTCACCATGAAAACTATGCCAAAACGACGAGCTCGCGACGTAGGGCAATTTTCGATAAGGAGCCAAGAAGAGATCATGAACACACAAGGATGATTTGAGGAGTAATTCTCTGATTTTTGTGGGTTTCTTACGAGCTGGAATGAAGAAAAATGAAGAAGATGCTATCTTATAAGCTTCCACCGACTTAGGGGACCCACCTCACGTGCTTGCTTCTTCAGTCTCGCAAAAATGCAAATATCGCTCTATTCTGAAGTCGTATGAACAAACGGTTTGATGCGTTAGAAACTAGACTCTTAGACCTTCGATTTTATAGGTCGTAGGCCCCATAAATCTTTAAAGATTGGGAGAAAACCTCCGAGACATTTGACCCAAATTTCAGAGAAATATTTAAAAAGGAATTTACGATAACTTTCGCCAACTTTTATTTTGCAACTTACCTAACTTAAAAACTTGAGATACAACCCTTGAACACTTAAAATCTGACATACCACCTCATTCTTAATTTATTACTCACCCTCTTTATTTTTCCATGAAGGTACGAGTTAAATTAGAGTTCTGAAAAATCAGGGTGTTACAGGGTGGTTGATTTCTACTTGCAACTTTTGTTCTAGCCATACCTGCAAAACAACATCAAATAGACCAATACGTTAGAAACAATTCGAAAAATTATCATCTTTGAAAAATATGTAGAAAAGCTCGCCGACTCACTCGGTGAGTCGCGAAACCCATTTGGTGAACCAGATCAGGCTCGCTGAATGTTCCAGGCCAAAAATTCTCAGAATTCAACACATGTCGGCGATGTCTAGGGACTTTCGGCGAATTGCCGACACCTTTCGGTGAAATAGAATTAGCTCGCCGAAAGTTACAAAACAATTTCTAAAATTTTGGGGCGCAGAAGGGTGATCTAACAGACATTCAGGGAGTCGCCGAGTGAACTCGGCGAGCTCAGGCGTATCGCCGAATGTTACAGAACCATTTCAACATTTTTGAAGGATAAAAAGACGATCTAGGGGTCGTTGGGAGAACTGCCAAACCTTTCGGCGAGCTCTACTAAGCTCGCCGAAAGGTCCTGCGTGCCAGATTTTGACCCTGACCTTCAATTTCTAACCCGCAATCCACGAGAACAAAATTAAACACCTATTCTATTCAATTAAGCCAGACCCATAATATTAATGACCTCGGGGTACTCAGACTTCCCCTTATTTGTCCAAAATTGACCAATCGACGTCTTTTGCCCTTGAGAATGACGTCACCCGCTCTATCATTGCGCAAAATTAGTCAATCGGTGCAGTTGGATTACTCAGACTTCACCCACACCAGACCCAAAAAATTTAACAACACAACCCACATTTTTAACCATGTAAACTCACGTGATTTGACAGTTAGCCAATCATAACCATAGACACGAGATAACCTAGGCACACACTAACAATAAGCATTCAAACAACCAATACTACGCAAATAAATCAACAGGGCAATAATCATGCATTTGAAGCCACAAAGATTTAAAGGCGGGGTTTGGATAACCAACCTCAAAAGTAGACAACTGAACGCTAGGCTAGCAAATAGAAGCAACAATGTGCAAAATCTCCCCCCCGAGCAATTGATCCCACACAAAACAACAAGCAAAGAAATCTAAAAATATAGTTGTGAAAGTGCAAAAGTGAGAAAATAGGAAATGAAGGGAGTTTTTGAATTTAAAAACGGTTTAGGCCTTTTGACCCTTCAGTTCGCACGGCGGTCGGCGACGCTCACTTACATCGCTGACCATTCGGCGATGTGCCGAATGACTCTTTTGTCCGCCGAAGTTTACAGAACCTCCAGCCATTTTTTTGGTCCACAAGGCGATCTAGATCGGGCTCACCGACCTGTTCGGAGAGTCACGGATTGGTGACTGGGCTCGCCTTACTGCTCCTTTTCCCAAAATTTCAAATTTTCAACCTGCACATTCAACATTGTTATTCAAACAACAATATTTAAAGCTCAAAAACTTGGGTTGCCTCCCAAGAAGCGCCTTATTTAACGTCGTGGAACGATGAGGATACTCATTCAAGATTAATTCTTTGGGTTAACCAAGGTATGAATTGGTAGACCCCCTTTTTGCCTCGGGTTTAGATGGGACGAGATTTGGCCGATCTGCGTTTCCAGCTGTTTAATGGACACCGAGTGAGAAGTGACCGTCTAATTCAGAGTTGAGACGTCGTCTTTCATTTCTTTTAGCACTTTGTCTGACCCTTCAACTTTGTTGAGAATACATGCAAGCATATCCTCTGTGCGAATTTTTTTAGGATCAGCCCTTTGCTATTTTGTCTTTTGACGCTCATGCGGAGGTACATAGCGATCCTTGTCGCCATCCCACTCCTTCCAGTTGGTCCCACGGGGTCACGCCACTCCCTATCATGGTCCTTCTAACCTTCATCACGCTCTCTATTCCAACCTTGGTTCCCGCCTAGCCTTGGATAGTTTTGGCGGAAAACTCCTCCTTGATTTGCTAGAAAGTGTACTTCTTCATTGTATAGAGATTCAAAGTGCGCATCATCGGGATTTACTCCGCTAACTCCAACTGTATTTACAGCTTTAGAACCACTACCCATGACATGTTTTGACAAAAGATCCATTTGAGTCATCATTTTAGCCATGTTTTCATCCCGCTCTTGGTCTTTTTATATTTGTTCCTTTGTCATCCTAAAGGTCAAAGGAGACACTTCATCTTCCCTAGTGTACCAAAAACGGTTTATCTTCTTCATCTCATCAAGAAGAGTAGACGCTATTTCAAATGGTTCCTGCATGATTCCTCCTTGAATGAGTTGATCAACCACCCCCTTATTGACTGAATCTAGACTCCGGTAGAAATGTTGTAACAAGACGTTGTTCGGGAGTCCATGAGTTGGACATTGGAGCAGCAACTTCTGGAACCGTAACCAAGTGTCGTGAATTGGTTTACCATCCAATCGTTTGAAGCCCTGAATATTATCTCTCAATGCCATTATCTTCGAGTGAGGGAAAAATCTTATGTAGAACACCTCAATAAGCTCATCCCAAGATGTAATCGAGTCCCTTGGTAGGTCAGCTAACCACTTTGTTGCCTCCCCCATCAAAGAAAAAGGGAACAATCGAAGTCAGACTGACTCCTGTGAGAGGGTCTTGAACGAAAATGGACCACACACGTCCACAAAATTTTGAATATGGTCATGGGGATGCTCATGAGCCAGCCCTCCAAAAAAACCTTTCATTTGCAATAACTGGAACATCGTGCTAGTCACATGGAATACCGCATTTCCCTCGACCGGAGGTAACCGAATAGCACCCACACTACCCAATTGAGCCTCATTGACATCGTTCAAGTTACCGATGTCATCTTGATGTCCAAGTTGGCTAGCGTTGCTACCCTTCATACTCATCTCGTCACCTATTCAAGAGAAGCCAACAACACAAAACAAAGTAAGTCGATTCAACTACAAACAAGATTAGATCACAACCAAACTTCACTAAAAGAATTCTAAACACCACTCCCTGGCAGCGGCGCCATTTTTGATAACGCTCAATTACACTTCATCCAATTCTAAGTGTAGGCGATCACAATCTAGTATAAACCTAACGAAGAGTTGGGGTCGATCCCACAGGGAGTGATACGGTAGATAATTCAATTACGAAGTGAAAGAAGTGTTCTAATCGATTTTAGGAATAGAATTTATCGAAACAATTAAAGTATATTGCAGGGGTTGACGACTAGTGTCAAATGGGGGGGGGATTAAATTTTTCATTTAACAACTAGGAAAACAGGGAAGTATTCAAGTAGAGATGGATCCTTGGGGATGCGATCGATTAATTGCTAATTTCGCTATACGGGTGATTACTAATTACTGAAAACCATTGAATCTTAGTGGGTAGGCTAGACTTTATATGTAATAGCCATCTCTCGATCAACTATCACGATTCAAGCGAGTTCTCTCGAACCTCGACAAGCGTAACAATTATGAACAACCCAAAACCTCAATTAATCCACTCTCTCGAGCTAGATTGATAGGATCAAATTTAGGATTCACTTTCTCAAGCTGAACCCACAATAACCTAATCACTACAATCATCAATTGATAACCTTAATTCTAAAACCTCTTTCTCAAGCAAACATATAATACTAGGTTAGAACTGCATTTGCAACTACAATTCATGAATTAAAACTCAACTATCAATCGAACCCACTTCAAATCAACAATTAAATCAGTAATTACAAACACCCATAAGCTAATTGAGATAATTAATCACATAATCACACTCTCAAGAATGGGGGTTTTAGCCACACATTATAAAAAGTAGGAAAATATCAACATCTATGCTCTCCATCAGTTGGGTAACAAATTGCAAGTCTTCACAATGCTTGAAATCCACTAAAAATTAAAACCCAACTTAAAATTCTATTCAAAAACTCCAAGAACACTGTTTGGGATCAAAAACTCAATGTAAGAACTCTCAAACACTCAGAACATTCCCTCAAAAAATTTGGAACTCCAGAAATCTTTTAAAATTTTGAATTTATACTCTTCTAGATTTTCAGCTTTTGGACCGATCGTCGAAATTAGTCGAGCATCGCTGACCAGCGCGGCAATGCGCCAAGTGCCCCTCTCCATCGTCGTCTTGACTTTCCTCTTCACCATTCAACTTCTTTAATTTAGGCGATCAAAATCCTCATCGCCAATCCATTAGGCGGTTCGCTGAAGTGCCATTTCCATCGCCTAGTTGAATTTTTCCCAGCGCTGGCACGCTGTAACTTTTGGCGAGCTGAAGTACCACTCAGCGAGTCACCGAGTGGTCTTTGCGATCGTCAGCTTTCCTTATCTTCAGCTTTTTCAGCTTTTCCACTCCGTTTTGCCCGGTAATGTCCTTGCCTTGCTCTTTTGCCTTCATAGCTGCAAATTAGCACTTAAACATCAGTTTAGAGCATAAAATAGGCATTGAGGACACTAAAACTATGAATATTAAGCTCTAAATGAGTCGAAATCTTAGACTTATCATCCATCACACCCGATTTTGGATCGAGACACCAAGGCACTCTTAATGCAGTAAAAGTCACACTGAAGGCTCCACTAATTACTCATATTTTTTTGCAGATGATGTATAATAACTTTTTAAAGTTGTGGAATTAGTGGCTAATATAATTAAACAATATCTACCCCTCTATCAAAATGCATATGGCTAGCAATTTAAGTTTCATAAATCTGAAATATATTTCACCTTTTTTTTTTGCAGATGACACCTTATATTTTCTTAAAGTCGTGGAATCAGAGACTAATATTATTAAAAACTATCAAATGCTCTATCAAAATACATCTAGCCAACAAGTTAACTTTCATAAATATGAAATATATTCAGCAGAAATACCACAGAAGAGGTGAAGGATGTTGTTGCATCGATTCTGCATGTAAAAGAAGTTCATAAATCAAGACAACACCTTGATTTGCCAATTAATGTAAGAAGGGAACCTTCAGTTTTATCCTAGATAAGGTGCATGCAAAACTTCAGAATTGGAAATGCTCAATCCTGTCATGAGCAAAGAAAGAGATATTACTAAAATAGTGATCCATGTTATTCCAAATCACCTCATGTCCCTTTTTGCCTTGCTGATCGACATATGCCTTACCATTAAGTGGTCATGAATGATTTTTGGTGGAGAAATGGAGGCAATGACGGATCATAAATCAAGTGGATGTCAACAGTATCAAAACCAGAGTCAAAGTGGTAACCAAGGCACCCAACAAGGAAACATGACTAATGAAGAGATGTTCAAGCAGCTGATGACTAAGTTAGGAAAAAATAATGCAAAGGTAGATAAGTTTGGAGCAGAGTTGAGAAACACTCAAATGTCAAATTAAAATTTGGAAAGGTAGGTTGCACAATTTGCTAATGCTACCATTGTACGTCTATAAGGGGGTCTTTTAGGTGACACAGATCCTAACCTTAAACAAGTGAATGTTGTGGGCACGAGAAATGAGTTACAATTAGAAGAACTAGCTTCAAAGATGAGAAATACTGAAGTAGTAAGCGGAGAAAAGAAACAAGAAGAGGTTGGTAAAAATTTGAATGCCGAGAGGGTTGCCCTGCAAGTAAAATTACCTCTTCATTTCCACAAAAGTTCAAGAAGCGCAACAAAGATGAGGGCTTCGGTAAGTTTCTCTCTCCTTAAAGAAGTTCACATTAATCTACCTTTTGTTGATATTTTGTAGGAAATTCCAAAATACGCCAAGTATGTGAAGGAGATAGTGGCAAACAAAATAAGGTTGACTGAGTATGAAACGATGATACATACTAAAGAGTGCAGTTCCAGAATTCATAATAGACTACCCAAAAAGTTGAAAGATCCGAGTAGCTTCATGGTACAAATTACAATTGGGAAAATTGTCTATTCCTGGGTATTATGTCAATTGGGTGCAAGTATTAATCTCATGCCGACATTCTTATATAAAAAACATGGGTTGGATAGTCCAAAACCAACCACTATCATCTTACAGTTTGCCGATAGATTTGTTGCTAAGTCGGAAGGGGTAGTGGAAGATATGTTGGTACATGTAGGGTCGTTGATATTTCCGGTGGACTTTGTGGTCCTAAATTTTGAGCCTGATCCTGAAGTGCCATTCATCTTGAGATGACCTTTCTTAGCCACAGGGCAACATTGATTGATGTAGCATCAGGGCAGTTAACCATGAGAGCCCATGACAAGGTAGAAGTCTTTGATATTTATCGCGTTTTGAAATTGACGATTGTCTATGAGGAGTTGTCTGCTATCACTATTGTGGACCTAGCTGTAGAATCGCTTTATATTGCTTCCAGAGATCTATTGGAAAGAGTACTGATAGGCCATGACATGTTTGGGGATGCTAAAACTCAAGAGCTAGCCACTAGTCTTGATGTGGAACTTGTGGGAATCCAGAGAGTCAAAGAGGAACCGTTAGATCAAGTTTTGGGACCTCCACCCAAACCATCAATTATAGAAGCACCCAAGTTAGAGCTAAATCTCTTCCGACTCACCTAAGGTATGCATATCTGGGTGAAAATGAAAGTTTACCAGTGACACTTTCTGCAGAGTTGTTGGAAGCACAAGTTGATGTAGCATTAAAGATTTTGAAGCGAAGGAAGAAAGCTATTAGGTGGAAGATCTGTGATATTCGTGGGATTAGTCCAGCTTTGTGCATGCCCAAAATTTATTTGGAGGAAGACCACAAGTTAAGCGCACAACATCAACGTCGGCTAAATCCTTTGATGCAAGAGGTGATTAGAAAAAAAGTGATCAAGTTGTTAGAGGTATGTATTCAAAATCTTGATAAAGTACTTGCTCATTGTGAAGATACAAACTTGGTACTTAATTGGGAAAAATGTCACTTCTTAGTTCGGGAAGGCATAGTTCTGAGTCACAAGGTATTGAAGTATGGATTAGAAGTGGATTAAGACAAAATTGAGGTAATAGAGAAATTTCTACCTCCGATTTATATCAAAGGAGTAAGAAGCTTTCTAGTACATGCAGGTTTTTACCAGAGATTCATCAAGGATTTTTTCAAGACTGCCAGACCTATGTGCAGTGTCTTAGAGAAAGAGGTGAAATATGAGTTCAATGTAAATTGTGTGAAAGTATTTGAGGTCTTGAAGAAGAACTTAATAAAAGTTCTAATCTTGATTGCTCCTAACCGGGAGTTTCCATTTGAATTGATGTGTGATGAAAATGATGTAGCAATGGGTGCAATATTGGGACAAAGAAGAGATAAGGTGTTCTATTTGATTTATTATGCTAGCAAGACCCTTGATTCTGCCCAAGCTAATTACACAGTGACTGAGAAGAAGATGCTTGCTCTAGTGTTCTCCTTCGACAAGGTCAGATTGTATTTGGTAGGTACCAAAGTGATTGTCTTTACTGGCCATGCAACTATTAGGTACCTATTCAACAAGAAGGATTCTAAGCCAAGGCTCATTCGGTGAATATTGCTTCTACAAGAGTTTGAACTTGAAATCAAAGACTGAAAAAGCACAGAGAATCAAATAGTTGATCATCTTTCGAGGTTAGAAGACATATCTCATGTGAAAGAAGGAGAAAAAATCTGTGAAGAATTTCCGAATGAGTAGTTGATGGAGTTATATATCTTCCACGTGCCATGATACACTATAGTATTAAATCTATTGGTGAGTGGAGAGTTCCCATCGGACGTAACAACTCAACAAAGAAAGAAGCTGAAGCTTGATGCCAAATCTTACATCTGGGATGGACCATACTTGTTTAAACAAGGGGCGGATCAAGTTGTGCGAAGATGTATTCCAGAAAATGAGGTTTAGAAATTACTCGAGGGTTGTCATGCAAGTCCTAATGGAGGACATCATGGAGGAGAATGCACAACTCACAAGGTATTACAATCTGGCTTTTTTTGGCCCACTTTCTTCAAAGATTCTATGGCTTATGTAAAAGGGTGTGACCAATGTCAAAGGTTTGATACTATATTTAGAAGACATGAGATGCCACTAATCAATATTCTTGAGGTAGAAATCTTTGATGTGTGGGGTATTCACTTCATGGGTCCCTTCCCACCATCAGATGGGAACCAATAAATTCTAGTGGTGGTAGATTATGTGTCCAGGTGGGTTGATGTTGTAACTCTTCCCACTAATGATTCAAAGGTGATGTTTAAGTTCATTAAGAAGCATATTTCACTCATTTTGGTACTCGTTTTGTCGCGGCCCTAAGCCTAGATTTTTGTCGACTTTTCCCAAACTATAAATATACTCAAATTTTATTATTTTAATTATTATTTTTCTGGCTTTTGGAGAATGAGGACTTGGAGAACTATCTCTTAAATTTTAGGGTTCAATCCTACTCTTTACTTTTATCCATTTCTCTTATATTATTGAATACTTGAAGATTGAGAATCACATTATGAGTAGCTAAATGCCCTTCTTCTAGGATTGTGGCTATACAATGATTGTATATTATGGAATTTAATGGATTGAAGTTGGTTATTGCATAATTTGCTCTTTTGTTCTTGAATTAGTATTTCATCATTGTCCATCATTGAAATAAATGTATTGTTCGAGTTGAACTCGGTAGAAGAATAAGAGAATTGAGCGTGAGACAAAAGGAACATGATCTTTTTTATAATTAAAGTGAATTTGTATCTAGGACAGGGTTATACCTAGAAACCTTACTTGATTGATAACAGTATGAAAACATAATGCTTAGTAATTGGTTCAGTCTGTTCCTCTATGGATTTGACATTCGACTCTTAATAAGGGCTACTTTATTATTTGCATGACCGCGTATACTTGCCTGTGTGTTTGGACACAACAATTTTTTGATGCCGTTGCCAGGGACTTTAGAATTAGAATTTATTTGATTTAGCTAGTTTATAAATTTATTATTCAAGTGTTGAAAACTTGATCTTAACTATTGATTATTGCAGGTTGCTTTTGGACGTCAAACTAGAAGGTGATCAGGAGCTTGTAGAGCTATTCTTTGAATCAGAACGAGTCTTTCACTACCGGAGAAGGCAAGCACTTTTTCCATATCATGTCCCTCTGGTTGAAATCGAACCAGCAGAACCAACAAAACCTGTAACAATGGCACAGATGACAGTCCGTGACATGGCAATCCCATGCACAACTAATGTCACTTCGAGTATTGAGAAACGACCTGCTGGTGGTAGATTTGAGTTGAAACAGAATATGGTGCAACTATTGAACACTAATGGATAGTTTACTGGTTTACCTCATGAGGACCCAAAAGTGCACATTCAGTACTTCCTCGAAGTTAGTGACACGTACACTCCAACGAGAGTATCCCCTGATTATTTGACACTCACCTTGTTAAATTTCTCTCTATTAGGGGAAGCAAAAAGATTGTTGAAATTGGAGCCAGCGAACTATATTACTTCATGTGATGATCTAGCTTGAACTTTTTTATATGGTTCTTTCCATATGGAAAAACATCCAAGCTTAGGAGTGAGATCCTGAGTTTTAAGCAGAAAGGAGAGGAGGATTTATACCAGGCATGAGATAGATTCAAATCATTACTATTGAGGTGTCCATACCATCATCAAGCGAACGAAGTTTTGTTCCATAACTCCATTGAGGGTTTAGAACCAAACACAAATATTTTGCTTGATTCAGTTGCAGGAGGACAAGCTTGGGAGAAGACTTATGTTGAATTGGTCGCTTAGCTGAATAGAATCTGACAGGGAAATCTTGAGTGGAATGGAGGAGGCGCAAGACCTGTGGTGCAGAAGACTGCTGGGATGTTAGAAGTAGATGCAGTTACAGCTTTAACTGCATAAATGACTGTGATACAGAACATGATGAACACCCATTTCAACAATATGTCATTGGGACAACAGCTTGCCCAAGTAAATGTGGTACAACAGCTTGCCCAAGTAAATGTGGTACAACAACCACAAACATGCTATGAGATATGTGGAAGTGGTGAACATATTACTGATTATTGTGGAGCAAACCGAGATGCCGTGAATTTCGTGGGTAATGCACAACGAGGATGGGGCAACCAAAACTACGGAAACACTTATTATCCTCGTTGGCGGAACCATCTGGATCTTTCATATGGAAGAAACCTAAATTAGGCACAGGGCCAAAATCAATATCGACCATAAGGTAATGAGAAATATTATCAACATCAGGGCCAAAAATTTAATCAAAGGGACCAGCAAGGAAACATGAGTACTGAGGAGATGTTAAAGAAGATCATGGCTGAGTAGGCTAGAGCGAGTGCAAATATGGACAAAATTGCTGTTGATTTGAGAAATAATCAATTGGCGGCATAAAATTTAGAAAAGCATTCGGGCAATTTGCTAGTTCCCAAAACTCATGCCCTCAAGGGGGTTTACCAAGTAATACAGATCCTAACATGAGGTAGTTTAATGTTGTGGGTACTCGTAGTGGGCTGCAGTTGGAGGAGTTGGCTCCGAAAAAGAGAAACAATGAAACGATGATAGGAGAAAAGAAGAGTAGTGAAAGTGGACAAGGTATGCTTGAGGAAATAGTACAACCCAAAGTGAAACCACCTCCACCATTTACTCTAAAGTTCAAAAAGCAGAGCGAGGATGAATGTTTTGGTAAGTTTCTTTCTCTTCTCAAACAAGCTTACATTAATCTGCCTATTTTTGATGTTTTGCAGGAATACCGAGGTATGAAAAATATCTGAAGGAGATTGTAGTGAACAAGAGAAGGCTAAAAGAATATGAAAATGTGGCACTTACTGAAGAGTGTCATTCTAGGATTCAAAACAGGCTGCCTACTAACCTAAAGGATCCAAAATGTTTTACGGTTCAGATCACTACAGGGCAAACCATTCATGCTCGAGGGTTGTGTGATCTAGGTGCAAGCATTAATCTTCTCCCAACATCTTTGTACAAGAAATTGGGGTCATTTAGCCCTAATCCCACTACCATTATCTTATAGTTGGCAGTTCAATCAGTAGCTAGGCCGGAAGGTATTGTGGAAGATGTTTTGGTCCAAGTGGGATCATTGATAATTGAAGTTGATTTCATTGTGTTAAATTTTGAGCCTGACCCTGAGGTGATCTTCATTCTTGGGAGACCCTTTTTGGCCACTGGGTGAGCCATGATAAATGTAACTGCAGGTCAGTTAACGATGAGGGCTCACGATAAAGTTGTGGTCTTTGACATGTATCGAGAATTGAAATTGTCGGCTATGTATAAAGAGTTGTCGGCTGTAACAGTGATAGATATTGTTTTTGAAGCTCATTACATTGCATCAAGAAATCCATTAGAGCGAGTGTTGATGGGCCATGAAATCTATGGTGATGCTGAGGCATATGAATTAGTACCATTTTTAGATGTGTCTAGTGTGGGAATATCAAAAGACAACTGGGAACGTTCGAATAGGGTGTTGGGTCCTCCACCCAAGCCATCAACTGAAGAAGCACCCAAGGTAGAGCTAAAAGAACTTCCATCACATCTGAGGTATGCATTTTTAGAGATGATAAAACCTTACATGTGATTCTTTCTACAGATTTCTCTTAATTATAATTTGAAACATCTTTAACAATTCTAAAAAGGAGAAAATGAGGCATTGGTTGGCCATTGTCCGACATACACGGGATTAACACGACACTTTGCATACATAAAATATACATGAAAGAAAGCCATAGGCCGAGTGTACAACACCAATGTTAGCTGAATCTTGTCAGGAAAGATGTAGTACGTAAATAGATTATAAAGTGGTTAGAAACGATGTTTCCTTTCCTTACAGTCAAGTGGCTTTCCGCTCCTGCATTAAGATTGAAAACGAAAACTTGTCGTAAAAAAAAGGCAATCAATCAGAAAAAATAAAAAATATGGAAATAGTGTTAGGGATGGTATACCTAATATCATATAGCAAGTGGGTAAGCCCGGTATAATGTGTGCCTAATAAAAGTGGCATGACTGTGGTAACTAACTAAAATAATGAAATGATCCCCACAAGGATAGTCACTAAATGGTGAGTTTGCATGGATTATGTTAAGCTGAACGA
Organism: Solanum etuberosum; assembly: GCA_029582245.1. Taxonomy (NCBI): domain Eukaryota; kingdom Viridiplantae; phylum Streptophyta; class Magnoliopsida; order Solanales; family Solanaceae; genus Solanum; species Solanum etuberosum. Next base: position 21,262 of record JAJONR010004092.1, read on the forward strand.
GGCCACCAAAAAAGATCACGACCTAGTTCCCTTCATTGATCAGATGTTGGATACGTTAGAAGGGCATGCATATTATTGTTTTTTGGATGGTTACTCGGGCTACAACCAAATTGTTATTGCAACGGAGGACCAAGCGAAGACAACCTTCACTTTTCCATATGGCACATATGCTTTTAAGTGTATGCCTTTTGGACTTTGTAATGCACCATCCATATTTCAGAGATGTACGATGGAAATCTTTCACAATATGGTGGAGGATTTTGTTGAAGTATTCATAGATGATTTCTCGCTATTCGGTGAGTCTTATAATCTATGTTTGTGAAATCTTGACAGGGTCCTTGCTCGATGTGAGGAAACAAATCTTGTGCTGAATTGGGAGAAGTGTCATTTCCAAGTTCGAGAAGGCATTGTGCTGGGTCATAAAGTCTCGAAGAGTGGATGTGAAGTTGATAGAGCCAAGGTAGAGGTAATTGAGAAATTTCCACCTCCGATCTCAGTAAAAGGTGTTAGAAGTTTCCTTGTACATGCTATAGGAGGTTCATTAAGGATTTCTCTAAGACCTCTAGACCTATGTGTAGTCTGTTTGAGAAAGAGGTGAAATTTGTATTTGATGAGAGTATGTGAGAGCCTTTGGTGAAATTTAAGCTAATGTGTGATAGAAGTGATAAAGTAGTTGGTACGGTGCTGGGCCAGAGAAAAGAGAAAGTGTTTCACTCTATTTATTATGCCACCAAGACCCTCGACATTATACAGTCTAATTACACAGTCACAAAGAAGGAGATGCTTTCTTTAGTATTTGCCTTCGACAAGTTCAGATCATACTTAGTAGGTACTAAAGTTATTGTTTACATTGACCATACTAGAATTAGGTGCCTAATTAACAAGAAGGATGCAAAACCAACACTTATGAGATGGATACTGCTACTCAAGGAGTTTGATATGTAAATCAAGGATAGAAAGGGCATGGAGAACCAAATTGCTGAGTATTAGTCAAGATTGGAGGATTCATTACACGTGCAAAATGAAGGGCAGATTCATGAGGAGTTTCCTGATGAGCAGTTGTTAGCTTTGGACATTGCTCAAGTGCCTTGGTATGTGGATATTGTGAACCTTTTGGTAAGTGGATTGTTCCCACCTGGTGCATCTACGCACTAAAAGAAAAAGTTGAGCCATGATGATAGGTTCTACATATGGGATGAGAGTTGTCATTCTTCACCATATGGAGGACACCATGCAGGGGAGCGTACAACGCATAATGTATTGCAGTCAAGTTTCATTTGGCCGACTTTGTTCAAAGATGCTGCAATTTTTGTGAAGGGTTGTGATGAGTGTCAGAGAATGGGAACCATTTCGATACGACATGAGATGCCATTGAGAAATATTCTTGATGTTGAGATATTTTATGTATGGGGGATAGACTTCATGGGTCCTTTCCCTACTACCAATGGAAATCCGTAAATTCTGGTGGCAGTTGGCTATGCGGCTAAGTGGGTCGATGTTTTCGCTTTACCCACTAATGATGCAAAGGTTGTGGTGAAGTTCATTAAGAAGCATACATTCACTAGGTTTGGAACTCCAAGAGCTATAATCAACAATGGTGGTAAGCACTTTATAAATCATTCAGTACGAAACATATTTGCTAAGTATGGAGTCCGAGAAAAGGTAGCTACAACCTATTATCCTTAGACTAACACCCAGGTAGATGTGTCAAATTGAGAGGTTAAGAAGATCTTGCAAAAGACCATGAGTGCACACTGAAAAGATTGGGCTGAGAAGCTAGATGATGCATTGTGGGGGTACAGAACGACGTATAAAACACCAATATGAACTTCTCCCTATCGCAGGTGTTTGACAAAGCATGCCATCTTCCGGCGGAATGTGTGCACCCAGCTTAATGGGTAATAAAGAAATTAAATTTTGATCTTGATTTGGCCAGCAAGAGGAGAAAAGGCCAATTTCACGGGCTTCAGGAATTTTGGCTCCACGCCTATGAAAATGCTAAGTTGTATAAAGAGAACACAAAGAAGTGGCATGACAAGCATATCATCTCACGCACCTTTGAGCCAGGCCATCCGGTCTTAATATTTGATTAGAGACTGAAGTTGTTCGCCAAAAAACTTTGGTCAAAGTGGAGCGGACCATTTGAAGTAGTGCGAATGACACAATATGGGGCTGTGGAGCTATAGAACAGAGACAAGAGCTCCACATTTCTAGTGAATGGACAACGAGTTAAACACTACTTCGGGAATGATGTGGATCACGAGAAAGAAACACTCAAGTTGAATGATGAGTGATTCATGAGCAAGGGTGAGCCGCGACGTTAAACTAGGCGTTGCACACTAGGTAATCCATGATCATGAGCATTAGATAGTTGTTTTGTTCTTTTTCTTTATTTCAATTTTTAGGACTTAGTTAATTTTCATTCTTGATTGTAATAGTTAAGATATAAAAAAAGAAGAAAAAACACAAAAAGATGAGTCGAGCCACGACAGAAACTAAGGCATTGGATGGGAGGCAACCTATCATTTTTCTAATTTTGGTGTTTTTCTTGAAATTTTCATGGAAAAGGGGCTCCGTATTTGAGCCGCATTGTGGAGTGGTCCAGAGATTTTGTTTTTGATGGGAATTAATTCCCAGTGCGAAGTAGAAGACTCCGTAACATGATCACGTTGCAGATTTGGTCTGTGATTTTGATGTCGATGGGAATTAATTTTCTTGTAAAAAATAATGGGGGACCATATTAGGGCCGCATCGCAGATCTCAGGTGTAATTTTGATTTCAATGAGAATCTCATAAAAAATAAGAGGGCTCCGTATTGAAGTCAGGTCACTGATTTGGTTCTGTATTTTATTTCGCTGGGAATTAGAGCATAGAACACTCGACTCCGTAACAGGAGCGCGTGACGGAGCTTAGGCACATTTTTTTTAATTTCCTCTACCCAACCCAATCCCCTTTTTAACCTGAATTTTCACCCTCAAATCTCCATTCACTCCCCAAATTCACCTGATATCCCCCATCACCACAACAAAAACCCCACGTCCAAATCTGTAACACGGACGCATTGCATCATCAATCCCTTCTCAATCTCTTCTTCTAAAACCATTCAGGTATGTCTCGCACTACTTCTTCTCCATTTTGACTGCCTTCAAGCATTGTCCTCCTTGTTAGCTTGGAGTATTTTGGAAGTGTTTTTGAAATTATGGGTGTGTAGTGATTCTAAACGTGTGGGGTGTTGTTCTTAACAATATTTTTTGATTCTAATTGCGTAGATTCAAATCAATCAGTAATTAAGGACAAGAATTACTACGACAATCCGACAATCGATACGGATTACTATCGTAAATTACTATCTAAGAGCTAAGGTATCCATAAACCGATAAAAGATGGTTCCTACCTTTCTTTACATGCCCAGAACACTTGAATAAAATCAAAACACCGAAAACAACTCTGCTGCAAGAACCTCCACGGAGCTACACCGCTCAATTCACCATGAAAACTATACCAAAACGACGAGCTCGCGACGTAGGGTAATTTTTGATAAGGAGCCAAGAAGAGATCATGAACACACAAGGATGATTTGAGGAGTAATTCTCTGATTTTTGTGGGTTTCTTACGAGCTGGAATGAAGAAAAATGAAGAAGATGCTGTCTTATAAGCTTCCACCGACTTAGGGGACCCACCTCACGTGCTTGCTTGCGCAGTTGCGCAAAAACGCAAATGTCTCTCTATTCTGAAGTCGTATGAACGAACAGTTTGATTCTTTGGAACTAGACTCGTAGACCTTAGATTTGCTAGGTCGTAGGCCCTATAACTCTTTATAGATTGGGAAAAAACCTCCAAGACATTTGGCCCAAATTTCAGAGAAATATTTAAAAAGGAACTTACGATAACTTTCGCCAACTTTTATTTTGCAACTTACCTAACTTAAAAACTTGAGATACAACCCTTGAACACTTAAAATATGATATACCACATCATTCTTCATTTATTACTCACCCTCTTTATTTTTTCATGAAGGTACGAGTTAAATTAGAGTTTCGAAAAGTTGGGGTGTTACAGAAAGATTCGTTCCAATTCAACAAATGACTCTATAAGCTCCTTATCACCTTCCAGCTTGACGTCCGGAAACAACCTGCAATAAAGGACAACTAAGATCAAGTAGTCAACACTTGAACAATAAACTTTGAGACAAGATAAATCAAATGATTCCTAATTATAAAAGTCCCCGGCAGCAGCGCCAAAAACTTGTTGCGTCCAAACGCATACACAACTGTACGCGGTCATGCAAGTAATAAAGTAGCCCTTTTTAAGAGTCGGATGTTATATTCACAATGACTTAAGATTAGATAATATCCAATTTTCCAATTTTCCAATAGCCGTAATTTAAAGCAAATGTGTGAAGAAACGTGGATGATTATTTCTAATTGAGCAATTTTTTTTAAGTAAATTAAATTATAAAATACTGATTCAATTTCAGATGGAGTTTAAACCATGACTTAGGAAATTCCAGGGTTGCAGCCTACTTAGAAGTCATGCGTAGTATCTTCTTTTATGGACTTCAATTGGTTATCAAATCACTTATTTACAAGGTTAAATGAATGATGATGATCTCCCGACCTCTAATTGCCTACTGTAATTGGTAGTTTAACTATATCATTGAGCGGTGATAGACTAAATCAATTGCTGAGCATTACGATTTATCTTGGTTCGTAACAAAGGTACATTCCTATCTTAGATACAAATAAACCTTAGATTCTAGAGAAGATCATGCTCCTTTTCACCCACGTTCTGTCCTCATATTCCTCTCCCGAGTTCAATTTGGACAATAATTTTATTTCAATGGTGGTCTGTCACGAAATACTAAATCAAAAACAAAAGAGCAATCTATACAACAATCAATGTCAATCCATAAAGTTCAATACTACACAATCATTCGTAGCCACAACCATACAATAAGAGATTTTAGCTACTCATAATTTGATTCTCAATCTTTAATGTTTAAAAATCATAAGAGAATTCAATAGATGTAAAGAGTATGAATGAACCCCAAAATTGATGTACAAATTTGTCCAAGTCGTCGTTCTCCAAAAACCAGAAAAATAAGGATTAAAATAATAAAACCCAAGTCTACTTATAGTTTGGGAAAAGTCATCCAAAAAGTGGCTTGTAGGTCCGTGATGCGGGGTCAATACAGAACTGCCTTGCTTCCTAAAGTCCTCCTCTCCATGACGCCGAGAATATACACATTCCTCTCTCTCAGCAGCTCTCGATTGAAATAATAAATCCCTCTCCGTGACGCGGAGAGGATACAGAGCTAGGTTTTTCTCACTTTGAACTTCCTTTAGATCCTTTGACACTTGCCCTTTATGCTTTTGTGATCAGACCCAACTTCGCTTCCCGTATTGCCACTTTTGTGCGTTTTTCTCTTGCTTCTCAACCTACAACCACTAATCACATTGGTTAATCATAATGCAATAACACGACCTAAACAATATCACTATAATGGGAATTTGTCCTCAAACTTAGCTAAAGTATGGGTTTTATTTGACTTTTAGGCATATAAATATGCCCAAGATCACTTTCCTAGCATCCCCTTAGTAGTATGAATCGAGCAATCTATCATCTTGTGAATACTCTTTCCACAACTAAAGAAACCATATGTAGCTGCTAATCATTTTCCCGGGTGATTCTTACCACACTTTTGGCAAGCGGGAGTAGAAGGTCCATTAAAACCACCTCCTTGAGGCTTAGGGTTAGACACCATATCTTTGTTGAAATTAGGAGCCGAAACATTAGATGAATCTTAACAAGAAAACCTTTGCTGGAATTTAGAATGACCTTGTCCACCGAACTTAGAATGAAAAATGTCACCATCACCGGTCCTTGCCCTCTTGGACTCCCTAGACTTCTCCTTTATATTTCAATTTGTTGTGCATGTGTCATAAAACGAGAGACATCCATCTCCTTAATTAACATGGTGGTACGACATTATTTGACCACTATTTCGGACACATTCGACCAAAACTTACTCATCCTTGCCCTAGAGTCTGCAACCACAGTTGGAGCATACTTAGCCAATTGAGTAAACTTCAAAGCATACTCTATTACACTCATATTTCCTTGACGAAGGTTAATGAACTCAAGCACCTTTGCTTCACTCATCTAAAGAAGCAATAAACGATCAAGAAAAGCCCCTTGAATTTCTCTCAATCAAGAGGAGCCATATCAATAGCCCTCTCTTCCTTCCATTATTTGAACAAAACTTGAGCAACACCCTTAAGTTGATAAGCGTGTAATTTTTCCTTTTCCATGGGTGATACTCCCAAAATTTCCACTATCTTATACACCTCATCAATGAATTCTTGAGGATCCTCATCAACTTTCAACCCATGAAAGTCCAGGGGATTCATCCTAGTGAAGTCGCTTACCCTTATCACTGCCATACCCACAGTTGGGTTCATGGGAACAACTACTTCTCTATTAGATTGGGCCTTCATAGCTTAAGCCAACACTCAAAAAGTGGCTCAGAATTTGGCATGAGTCACTTGATCGGCTAAAGGGTCAATTGGGGCTTGAGGAACCTCGGGCTCCATATTGTCGCCCGTATTCCTTCTCACATAAGTTCTTTAGGGAGCCATATCCTGAAAAGCATAGAAAAGACTTAGGAGAAGGACTTTTATAGAGATAAACTCTATGAAATGACTTTAGAGTAGTGAAAGAAGTGAAGTTTCCTAAACGCTTTGTAGCCCCCTATTCATATATGCGGTGCGCTTCACACTTATAAACAAGACTCTACTTGTCGCTGCTTGTCAGACATCCAAAGACCTTTTCTAAAACCTTGTGCTCTGAATATCAAGTTTCTCATGACCTAAAGCACATCCTAGATGTGAAATGTCGTATCAGATCCTTGAGAGGCCCTAAACATGCCACTTGACATGCATACAACACAATATAATAGAAAATCTAAGAATTTAAGTAGAAAGTCTCATATCTAAAAGAGTTTGACATAAAAGCAGAAGTCTAATCATATCTCCTGACAAGACAATCTAATAGATCAAAAGAGTGGATAAGACGTAACCCATACACCACGTACAACATCTGAAAACTAAAGACATAAGAAAGCATAATAATGGTTACACGGTCCTCAAACATGAGGACTCACCCAGTCTTCGAGTGATCAAGAAATCACCTAGCCATGAGCATGAGGAGAAAGAGCGTCAGACCCTACATTATTAAACAATGTAGGCACATGTATGCATTAGTACATTAAATGTACTTAGTATGAGGGAAATTAAAAAAATATATAAACATGATCATATGAGGACATTTAAACAATATATGCATGACCAAGCTAAAATATTGTAAAGTCTTTTAAGATAAATCATAAATCGTGAACATGGTCACCACATCTTAAAATAATATTGAAAGCTTTCATAAAACCTTTGAACGAACTTAGTTCATTTTGTGAGATATTTACCACTAACCGACATAGACTATGTGAGTTATAACATGAAATCCGGTGTCTTACTCCCACATTGAAAAGAGATGTCCTACTTGCCAAGGTAAGGACCATAACTTCTAGATTAGGTGGATCCACTAGCTTAGTCACTTAAGACTATCCTACGGGGGCATGTAGTTAGAGACAAGGAGATTGATACTAGAGACTCGACCTCTACTAACGGGAGAACCTCCATCTCAATATCCTCTTAGTGCTAGGTAAAATCCCAATGAAATTAGTCATAAACATATTTATATCATCATACTTGGAAAGACACAATCAAACCACTAATTCAATCATAAGTCATCATAGTGTAGTTCCTTTAAATCATGATTCATACATATGTAAGAAAACCTTTCACAACCATGATTTCATAATATGTGAGAAAACCTTTCACAGTTCGATGATACTTATCTCATGAGCTTTCTTATTTCATAAACATCATTTTCATAAAACATGCATTGCTTTCATAAATCATACTTCATAAATTCATAAGCTTTCTTCATAAATTCATCATCATAATCAAGTAAAATTCATGGGTCCATATTAAATCAATTGAAAATTATGTAATTGATTCAAATCACACATAATAAGATTAAAATCAAACAATTGAATCATACTAAATTGTATCAATGCAGAATTATTTGAAATCCTAACCAAATTTGAGTGAAAATTAAATTAGAGATTGAGATTCTTTTGGGATCCAATGGATGAATGAAATTCTCACATACCTTGATATCAAAGGCCTAAGAATTTAGAGAAGAAACCTTCAAGCTTGATGAAACCCTAAGATCCTTTCTTGAGAGCTTCTGAGAGGATTTGGAAAAGATGACTTAGGAGTTTTGAGGGTTTTTATGAGTAAATGAGAGGGATGGGTATTAATTTGATGGGTAAAAATGGTTATAGGGTGGTTTAAAGGGCCAAAATGATGTATTTTAGGGGTTAGGTAGATAGAAAAGGACCAAACACCCTTCATTAAAACTGCGGACCTGGTTCCACGATTTGGACCTATGGTCCGTAGGACTTTCTACAGACCATACTGGTCAACCCTAGGACCAAGTACTGGAACTCAAAAATTGGTCAACTTCCTACTACACCATTCTATGGACCGTCAACCTTTTCTACGGTCTGTAGACCCTATCCGTAGACCTCACTTATTCCAATATTTCACTAAGTCTAGATTACCCCTCCGAAACCCTTCCACGAGTCGTAGTTACTTTTATGACTTGTCTTGGTCAATCGTAGACCTAGTTACTGGGAGTTGAATTTTCCCAAACTCAACCTTATTCCTATGAGGGTTATCTATGATCCGTAGAAGTTTCTACGAATCATAGACTAGTCTCGTAGGACACACCCAGTAGCCAAAACATGAAGCCCATTTTTATTTTCTAATTTCTGAGGTGTTACAAAACTCTACCATGTTTGAAGATCAATAAACATGCAATACAACTTATATTACATATCATCAACTAGGCAAAGTATAACTCCAAGTAAATCATAACCTATCTCAACCAGTGAACTGAAGTGACAAGCTAAATTGTTGGAGTCTTCCATTTTCTCAATGCCTCAAAAATCTCAAAGTCTAAGACAAATATATATAATGATAAATTAATTATATGCTTCCTTAAACAAAAGGCTAACATGTTCAAACTACCTAATTCTACCATTTTATAAGGTCTAACTATTTATTTCATGGTTAACAACAACAATTTAATAGCCATAGGGTTCAAATCATAAAACCCCATGAGGAATGCACACTTCGATTCTGGGAAGAAATTGAATTATAGTAGGAAGGGATGATATGAAAACACTTACCTCAAGAGAAAACAACCCGTAAATCTTGGAAAAATATTCTTTGTGCTGCTCTGGTCGAATATTTTATGTTATGACCAAGATGTAACACTTAATCTAGAACCCGAACTATTTTCCATATGCATATAGGTCTGTACCGGGTGATTCCTAATTATGCATAATTGTTAAGATCAATTACTAAGTGTGTAAAGTGTTTTGGAGATGTATTAAAGTCATAAGAGCCCTCTAGTACAAAATTGAGTTGAAAGCTTCCTTATCGATTGAGCTTTTATGCTAGATTTTACTTGAGTCAACTTCAAACAAGCATATCGCATATAATATGAAGAGTTATGTGTATCATTACCTATCAATTTAAAGGTCTTTGAGTATTCTTTTCAACGACACCGACCTCTTGTCGAACTGAGGTCTGAGTCAAAGTGATGATCATTTTAGTTTTGTTAGACATTTTGTCTTAGACATATGTCTCACTGGTGTTGAACAATTTTGAACTAGAAAGATGCCGGTTGAGGAAATTTTTAGAGGTTTTCTGCTTTGAACATGTGTTTCACTGCCATTGAATAATTTTGGATAGGCATTTCAAAGGTCAAACACCGGTGGCCCGACGGGAAATCATTTAAGTTAGTTTTAGTCTAATTTTTCTCACTTTTGGCCATTCTTTCAAGACCTAGAAGTGGTTTTATATCCTCCTTTCATCCTTCTTCATCATCGATAGTCCTTCCCCATGGAAGCTTTTCAACTAAAATTCCTTCATCTATTCATGAATCATTGATAGAAATCTTAACCCTTGACCAGAGAGTTTTCAAGAAACGAATTCAAGAACTTCAAGAAAGAATTTCTTAATTGTTCTTCTTCAAGTTAGGTTCTTCATCAAGATTTGTGTAACTTTTAAGGTATGTAAGGCTATCTTCACTTGTGAGAACACCTTTTTCTTCTCCATGGACTATGTTTGCATGGTTTCAAAGAATCTTCCATGAATGAATTAGGTTTAGGATGAAACCCCACATTCTTGAATTGTTCTTAAATCTTCATGAAACCATAAAAATCTCCATGAATGTATATTAATTTCTTGATAATTCTATTACACATGAGTTTTTTAAAAAGATTTTCTACATGAATTAATGAATGATTATTGAAAGAAGAAACTCTTATCTTGAATACTACTTTAATGATTTTCTTTATGACTTTTTGATAACTCTTTGGCGATTTCTTGATGTTTTCTTAGAAATTCTTATGTTATGAACCCTATAACTATGAGTTATGAAAGTTTCCAAATGTAAATCTTATATGTTATCATACGTTCCTTTGAAAATAATATTATGATATGATATATGTCTCTCATGAATTCAAAGATATGATAACTGAATTGTAACCTCATGAAGTGATTATATGAATGAAGTTTATGTACTATGGTCCTTGAATGTTATGAATATGAGCCTTCGGGATAAACCACGATCACATGAGTTTAATGGAGCTAAGTAGTTAACCAAGAAGGTATCAGTCTAAATGAAGAATGGCTGAAACTATGTTTGCCGATGTAGGTTAAAGATCGTACCATTGGTTTGGGAAACTCCTTTTATGCCCCTTGGTATGGTCTAGTTATGGATCCATATGATATGTACACGTTTGTCTCATGCCCGATAAAATATGAGATGGCTTAGACGATCAGGCCGAGATCAGACTCCATGTGCTCACATGGTTGTTTATGTCGGCTAAACTATTAGACTCCAATGATGAACTAAAATATGATGGAAGAGGTATACTTAAGGCAGTATGATGACCTCATCTCTTAACCATCATATGTTACGGTTATTACTATGTTAGCTGCTTCTAATGATCTGATATGTACATTAAGTTTCATTCCACCATTATAGATATAGTATGATTCCTTATGTACTTACGTTCCTTTTGTTCAGGGCGCTGCATGTTTTACTAATGAAGGCTTAGATACATAAACTCATGCTCAAGCCGCTCGCTAGGTTCCATATCTTTTGCTATTGGTGAACCCCTATCTATTTTCTTGGGGCTTAGTCTATATATTTCTAGTACTTTAAGTTTATGTGTCTAAGGTATATCGGAGGCCTTGTCCTGTAGACAGTACTCAATTATATTTAGAGGCTTTGTAGATAGACAGATAGTTATGTTTTAGATTGGATCTTCGTGTTCCTTATTATAGATTTTAATTCCACGACTTATGTTTTATGCAAAGTACTTTTTATTAAGACTTGACCGTAAATGTTTTTAAATTATACTTCTACTTCTATTTAGATGTATTCTCAACTAATTCCATGTTATGGGTACGCTCGAACATGAAATTGCACCGAGTGTTGGCCACGTCCAGAGTGTAGGCTCGAGGTGTGGAAAAAATGTCACGACCTAAACTATACCCTAGTCTTAACATGGCGTATAGAACCCCAAAAGTCCCTAAAGAAGCCACTTAGCATACATCATACAAGATAATAGAAATAAATATTTAGAAGTCGCAGTCTTATGTCATAAAAGAGTTTGACAAAGAGGAAGTCTAGCATAATCTCAACAAGCAATCTATTACATCAAAAGGAAGTAATTGAGACATAACCCATACATCACATACAAAGTCTGAAAACTGAAATAAAGAAAGAAATAAGAGTGTTCCGGTCCTCGTCACATGAGGACTCACCAATCATCAAGTGCCAAAAGAGATCAACTAGCCACAAGTGTGAGAGGTAAGAGCGTCGGGCCCTACATTAATGAAACAATGTAGGCACAAGTATACATTAGTACATGCAATGTACTAAGTATGATAGCAATGCATAAAAGTTATGAAATCGCGCTAAAAAGGACTTTACATGACATTTAATGACCAAGCTAAATCATAAGGAAGAGGGTTAGAAACATAAGTCATAATCATGGTCTATGCAAGCTTAACATATTAAAACACTTTGTGAAATGCTTTTGAAAGTAACTTAGTTCATTATTGTGGGAAGTTTACCATTAACCGACATAGACCATATGAGCTAAAACATGGAATCCGATGTCTATCCTACACCGAAACGAGATATCCTTACTTGCCAAGGTAAGAACCATGAGTCTGAGCTAAAGTGGATCCACTAGCTAATGTCTATCTGAGATAATCCTATGGTGGCACATAGTTATGGGACTTAGGGATTTCTACTAAAGGTCCACGGACGCTAAATGGAAACCTTCATCCTAAAACCCCGCTCGGTGCTAAGTGAAATCCCATGGAATAGTCATTAATCATATTCGTATTAATCCATGTAGAGTCACAATTAAGCAACCAATACAAGCTAAAGTTCATTTAGAATAGCTCTTAAAACTTGATTGAACTTGGTTGAGAAAACCTTCAAACCTCATGAATCCTTATGTGAGAAAACCTTTCACAATCATGTTGTTAGTATATGTGAGAAAACCTTTCACAACAACATTGATACTTTACTCACAAAGCATCCTCAAAAAATTTACATCAACTTCATAAAAAATATGCATATCTTCATAAATTCATCTTTCATAGTTCATAAGCTATATCATGTGTTCATAGTAAAAAATCATGGATCATGGATGGGTTTATATGAATTCAACTTAAAATCATGTAACTACTTCAATTCATGCATTAAAGGATAGAAAACGAACAATTGAATCATAATTGAAAACAACCCATGAAGATTGAATAAAACCTAACTTTAAGTTGAGAATCTAGCTCGTAGAATTGGAAGATCTTGGGAACTCTATGGAAGAAGGACTCCATAGGTGAATACTAACATACCTTAATGTTCAAAGTCCAAAATCTATGGTGAAGAATATCTTGAAGTTAAACTCTATCTTCTTCTTCCTTAGCTTTAGAGAGAGAATTTTGGGAATGAACTTGGAGAGAAATTTATGATTTAGGGGAATGATTTGGAATGGGTAGTTTTAGGAATTAAATCACTTATATAGGGCTTAGAATAGGGGTTAAAACGACATAACTTAGGTATTAAACAAATAGGGAAAGACTAAAATAGCCTTGAGTTAAAAAGTTGATGGGTGACCTATATGGCACCTAAACGGGCCGTACAACTCTTTACTCGCTTTTTAGGGAGCTGTTCAGGTGACCCTTAATCCTGGCAGCCTTAAACAACCAGACCACTTTCCTCTAAACGTCCAGTGAACCCCTAAACAGACCGTTTAGGCTTCCTTTAAGGGTTCATGACTTGTTTTAGGCCTGTGGACCTGCCCGTTAACCCACTTTAACCTTTTTCAAAGTTTAAGATGTTACATTGTCTCCCCCTTGGGAACATTCATCCTCGAATGGAACTCAAGCTAGCACAAAGAGAGTAGGAGAGAAACTAACAACCCAACATGAATGCAATTTCATCAAAATACACATATTCAAGGAGGAAAAATTGACTCCAAGCTAAAGCATACTCAAAACATCATTTCATAAAACATACATGCATGCAAAGGGAAACATGAGAATGACTAAGACACATGAATTCGAAAAAATGAACCATGAGGAGCTAAATACCTCAAAATATAGTAGGATCAGAGGGAAAGAGATGAGGACATCGGGACATCATATCGTCCTCTGTCTCCGAAGTAGCACCCTTAACTATTTGATTCCTCCACAACACCTTTACGGATGCAATTTGTTATTTCTCAACTTTCGAACTTGGCGGTCCAAAATCTCAACCAAAACTTCATCATATGAAAGGCTTCCCTTTATACCAACATTCTCTAATGTTTTAATAGACGTCGGATCTCCAATACACTTCTTCAATAAGGACACATGGAAAATTGGATGCACCAATGGTAAATCACTAGGCAAATCAAGCTCATAAGCAACCTTGCCAATATGCCTCAACACTTGATAAGGACCAACATAACGGGGACTAAGCTTCCCTTTCTTACCAAACCTCATGACACCTTTCATAGGTGAAATCTTCAAGTAAACCCAATCATCAACATTGAATTCAAGATCTCTTCTTCTAAATTCAACATAGGAATTTTGTCGACTTTGAGCCGTTTTTAACCCTTTCTCTAAGGAGTCAAACTTTTCCCATGGCCTCATGGACTAATTCAGGCCCTATCAAAAGAACCTCACCAACTTCAAACCAAAGTATAGGAGTCTACACCTCCTACCATAAAAATCCTCAATTGGAGCCATATTAATACGTGAATGATAGTTATATTATATGCAAACTCAATCAAAGACAAGTGATCATCCCAATTACACTTAAAGTCAATCACACAAGCTCTCAACATATCTTCCAAATTTTAAATGGTATGCTCTGCTTGCCCATCGATTTGAGGATGAAAGGTCATACTAAGCTTGACACGAGTACCAAAACTCTTTAGGAAAGACTTCCAAAATTGAGAAGTAAATTGGGTACTACGATCGGAGATAATGGTTAGGGAACCCCATGCAACCTAACCATTTCCTTTAGATACAACGTTGCATAATCTTCCACCGAATAAGAAACTTTGATGGGAATGAAATGAGGCAACTTCGTCACATGATCCACAATATCCCAAATCAAATCATATTGGCACTGGGTGCGGGGTAACAAAACAATGAAGTCTATGTTCAAATCTTCCCACTTCCAAGTAGGCATGCTAATATGTTTGGACAAACCTCCTGGATTTTGATGCTCAACTTTACTTGTTGACAATTAGGACACTTAGCCACAAATTTCGGAATGTACTTCTTCATCTCATTCCACCAATAGACCTCCCGCAAGTCACAATACATCTTTGTGGCTCACGCGTGAATGAAATATTGAGAACTATGGTGTTCCGATAGAATTTGCTATCTCAAGTCATCAACATTTGGAACACACAAACGACCGTTATATCAAAGCACACCATCTCCTCCTTGGGAGAAAGCCTCAACAGACTTTTTAAGCACCGTTTCCTTCAACTCAACCCAGATCAAATCAAGGCCTTGCTTTGCTTTCATATCCGACAGAAAAGACGATGCCAAACCATTATGAAGAACTACACCTCCTCCATTGGATTCAATCAACTGAACACCCAATTGGTCCAATCTATGAACATCACGAACCAACTCTTTCTTATCATCCTCAACATGAGCCACACTACTCATTGACAACCAACTTAAGGTATCACCTACCACATTGGCTTTGCATGGGTGATAAAGGACACTCATGTCATAGTCCTTCAAGAGTTATAGCCACCTATGTTGGAGAAGATTTAGATATTCTTGCTTGAATACGTATTTCTAACTTTTGTGGTCGGTAAAGACATCTACATGGTCACCATACAAATTCCTCCAATTCTTTAAGGAAAAACTAATCGCCGCTAGTTCCAAATCATGGGTAGGATAGTTGTTTTTATGAATCTTGAGTTTTCTTGAAGCAAAAGCAATGACTTTCCCATGTTTCATCAAAACACAACCAAGACCAACCCGTGAAGCATCAAAAAACAACAAAACCACCTGATCCTTCCGGTAGTGTAAATACAGGAGTCGAAGTGAATCTATCCTTCAACTCTTGGAAACTCTTCTCAAATGCTTCCTACTATAGGAATTTCACCTTCTTTTGAGTCAATGTTGTCAAAGTTGAATAAATAGAGGATAATACTTCCACAAACCTTCTATAATAACTGTCCAAACCTAAGAAACTCCGTATATCTGAAGTGAACAAAGGTCTAGGCCAATTCTTAACCGCCTCTATTTTCATAGGATCGACTTGAATACCTTCACTAGAGACAATATGGCCAAGCAAGGCAGCGTACCTCAACCAAAACTCACATTTATTGAATAACAATATAACTCACGATCCTTGAGAATTTGCAATACAATCCTTAAATGCTCATCCTCACTCTATGAGTAAATCAAAATATCATCAATAAACACAATCACAAACATATCAAGGTATTGCTTGACCCTATTCATCAAATCCATAAATGTCGCCGCAACATTAGTCAAACCAAACGATATTATGAAAAACTCATAAAGACCATAACGAGTTTGAAAAGTCATCTTCAAAATGTCACTCTCTTTCACCCTCAATTGGTAATAAATCGACCAGAGGTCAATCTTAGAGAAGAAACTAACACCTTGGAGTTGATCAAACAAATCAACAATCCTTAGAAGAGGATACCCATTCTTAATGGTAACCTTATTTAGGTGTCGGTAATCAATACACATGCGAAGTGAACCATCCTTCTTACGAACAAACAAAACTGGAGGACCCCATGGAGATATACTCAGTTAGATTAAACCCTTATCAAACAAATATTTCAATTGCTCCTTTAATTTCTTAATTTTTGTAGGAGCCATAAGGTAAGGAGGACTAGATATAGGTTGCGTATCTCGGGAGGAACGCTGGGTAGATCATCAGGAAACACTTTTGGAAACTCATTTAATATAGGGACCAACTCAAGAGTAGGGATTTCAGTATCTATATCCCTAACCCAGAAATGATGATATATGCAACCCTTAGAAATCATTTTTCTCGATTTAAGACAAGAAACAAACTGACCCTTAGGCATAAAATTTCCCCCTTTCCACTCTAGTACAGACTAATTTTGAAATTAAAACTTAACCACTTGGGTTCTACAATCAACATAAGCATAACAAGAATGGAGCCAATCCATATACTGAAGCACATCAAAATCTAACATATCAAGCTCTACAAGATCAACATGAGTGACTCAATGGGATAAGGCGATGGCACAATTTCTATACACTCTCTTAGTCATAATAGATTTACCAATAGAAGTAGAAACTAAAAAAGGGTCTAACAACACATCCAGAGGAATATTAAATCTCATAGCCACATATGGTGTCACAAAAGACAAAGTAGCACCGGGATCAAGCAAAGCATAAACATCTATATGAAAAACTTTTAACATACCGGTAACCACATCGAGAGAACCTTTTTGATCATATCTACTCTAAAGTGCATATAATCTATTTTCCTTTGGAGCACTTGAACCCGAACCACTAGGTGGAGCTTGCCTACCATCTTTTCCCTTAGTAGTAAGTGATAGACAATCCCTTATCTTGTGACCACTCTTACCACTACCAAAGCAACCATCTGTACCGACTAAGCATTTACTATCATGCTTCCTTCCACACCTAGTACAAGTAGACATAGAAGATCCACCAAGATTTCCTCCTTGAGATTTAGGGTTAGACACCCTATCTTTGTTAAATTTTGTAGTTGGAGCATTGGAGGAATCTTGACCGAAAAACCTTTGTTGGAATTTAGAATAACCATATCCGTCTGACCTCGAATGTGAAAAGTCACCATCACTGGTCTTTGCCCTCTTTGTCTCCCTAGATATTTCCTTAAGATTCTCCTCTTCAATTTGGTGAGAACGTGTCATCAAATGAGAAATATCCATTTCCTTAATGGGCATGGCTGTATGACATTTCTTAACAACCATTTCAGACACACTCGAAACAAACTTACTCATCCTTACTATAGAATCAACAACCATAGTTGGAGCATACCTAGCCAATTGAGGGAACTTCAAAGCATACTCTTCACACTCATATTACCTTGATGAAGGTTGATGAATTCAAGTACTTTTGCCTCCCTCATCTCAAGGGGAAAGAACCTATCAAGAAAAGCAACCTTAAACTTCTTCCAATCAAGAAGACCCACATCAACCACCCTCTCTTCCTTCCATTGTTCAAACCAAACTTGAGAAACACCCTTAAGTTGATAAGAAGCTAACTCGGCCTTCTCAACCGTAGTCACTCCCATAATTCCCACTATTTTATAAACATCATCAATCAACTCTTGGGATCCTCATCAACCTTAGAACCATGGAATTTTAGAGAATTCATCCTAGTGAAGTCCCTTATCCTTGCAGTTGTTGTACCCACATTTGAGTTCACAAGAACATTTGCCTCTCTATTGGGTGGAGCCATCATAACTTGAGTTAATACTTGAAAAGCGGCTCAAAGTTTGGCATGAAACAATTCCTTGGCCAAAGGATCAGCCGAAACTTGAGGAGCTTCTTGTTCCAAATTCTCACCCGCATTCATTCTAACATATGCTCTTCGAGGGACATATCCTGAAAAGAATCGAAAAAGGTTTAAGAGAGAGACAAATAAAGTTACACTCTATCGCACGACTTCAGAATTATGAAAGAAATGGAATTTCCTAAACATCGTATAACCTCTTATTCATACATGTGGCGTGCTTCAAAATCATGAACAAGACTCTACTTGATTTAGCTTGTGAAACATCCTAGGACCTTTCACACCTTATACGACCTAAAGTATAACCTAGGCGTAACATGGAGTATAGAACCTCGAAAGTCCCTACACTAGTCACTTAGCATACATCATAAGATGATAGAAATAAAGATTTTATAAGTCACAGTCTTATATAATAAAAGAGTTTGACAAAGCGGAAGTCTGTCATGACCCAAGGTAGCCCCTAGGCGTAACATGGCGTACAAGACCCCGAGAGGCCCCATACAAGCCACTTAGCTTTCATCATATAAGAATTAAAATAAAAAGAATTAAAAGACAGTTTCAATGTATCAAAGTGTTATAGAGAATAGGGGAAATCTAAGCATCGTCTCAAAGACATTTAGTACATAAGAATGAATCTGGGCGTAACCCGTACATCATGTTCCAAAACTGAAAGTAAGGAATGCCCAATCCTCGAAGCATGCAGACTCACCAAAGCTCAAAATCTCCTCAAAATACTCTAGCCACGAAGCTGGAAACCCTAACTGTCAGACCCTACTTTTGGAGAAATGTAGACAAGAGTATGCGTTAGTACAAAATATGTACCAAGTATGATAGCCATGAATAAAGCATTTGAAAACATACTTAAAAGAGATACTTTCATGAACTGCAATGACCAAGATAAAACATGAGATAAAGAGTTAGAAAGCATGAGTCATAAAATATGGTCAATGCACATAGTCATCATCTTAAACATGTATGAGATACTTCCTTGAAGTAACCTTTGTTCATCATAGCTTGCTTGTGGGAAGTAGCCTTAACCGACATATAAGACCATGTGAGCTATTAACATGGAATCCGGTGTGTCCTACAGTGAAAAGAGTTGTCCTACTTGCCAAGGTAAGGACCATGAACTTCTAGCTTATGTGGAGCCACTAGCTAATGTCTATCTAGACAACATATGTTTGCACATAGTTTATGGGACACGGGTAATCACAACTTTTCCACTATGTTCTAAGCTTAACTTCCACGGAATAGTTCTTAATCATATTCATCTTAGCTCTTGAAGGAACATGGGTAATTGCCTCTTGTCCTTATATCATGTGACATGGGTAACCGCCTCTTGTCTTTCAATAGAGAGCATGGGTAATCGCCTCTTGCCTCAATATTAGAATATCTCCTTAACATTGGTTCATTTTAGGTGAGAAGACCTTTCAATCCTACGAACTCTTATTATGCGACAAAAACTTTCACAATAATGCTTTCATGTGTATGTGAGAAATCCTTTCAACAACACAACAACAACAACATCATTGATACTTCACTCTCAAAGCATCCTTAAAATATTTACATCAATTTCATAAGAACATGCATAATTTCATGATTCACCTTTCATGCTTCAAAATCCACTTCTATTCATCAATATCTAGAAAATACGGGTTAGACATGGGTTCATGAGAATTCATCATAAAATCATGTAATTATATCAATTCATGCTTGATAGATCATAAAACAATAAAATAAATCAATATTTATTGTAACCCATGACATGGAAGAAAATCATTATTCAATTGGCGAATTCTATCTTTATAAATTGGAGAATTTGGGAACTCCATTGAGAAAAGGGCTCCATGGATGAAGACTATCATACCTCAATGCCAAAAGCTTGACTTCAATGGTGGATTTGGAGACTTGGCTTGCAAACCCTAGCTTTCTTTAACTTCTTAGAGAGAGAAATATTTGAGAGGAAGACTTGTTCTTCTTTTGTAAATTTGAGAGAATGATCTCAATTGGGGAAATTTGGCGGTTAAAACGCTTATATAGGTGTTTTGGTGAAGGGTAAAATGAAATAGTATTAGGCTAGAATAATTAGGAAAAGACCCAAAAGCCCCTAAAATTATAACTGCCGACCCAACGACGGCCAGACCGATGGTCCGTTGGTCAAACCACGGATCGTCCTGTTAGGGCGTCGTTTGGATCAGAGGCTAGGATTTGAGGTTCTGATCGACGGACCTCATCCATGGACCGTGGGTCCAACAACAGTCCGTTGATCCTAACCGTGGATCTTGACTTTTGATCCCAAATTTTCTCTAAGTATGGGGCTCACCTACGACTCGTGAATTGGACGATAGACCATCCTGGTGAACCGTTGAATAGTACTGGAATTTGAATTTTTTTGAAAAAACTGATTGGCCAACCACAGACTTGGTCTACGGTCCGTGGGTCGTTCCACGGGCCGTGGATGGCACCGTAGGAACTGGCACCAGATTTCTTAAAAACTGAATTTTCCTGCCTTTTCAAATCCGAGGTGTTACATTATCTCCCCCTTGGGATCATTCGTCCTCGAATGAGATTCAAGACATCATACAGAGGGTAGGAACTTAAACCTAACAACCCAACATGAATGCAATCACATAATGCACATATCCGAGGAGGAAATATCAACTCCAAGTTAAAGCATGTTCAAAACATCATATCATGAAGTCTATATTCAACTTATACTCAATGCACATAAATATGTAGAAATCAATTAAGTTGACACATTTTTTCCAAAACTTAAGCTTTTTCATGAACATGCATAAATGAGGAAATCATGGGAATATTTAAGACATATGACACAAAGAGAGTAAACCATGAGGAACTCAATACCTCAAGCTAGAGTAGGTGTAGAAGGAAAGAGATGAGGATAACGGGACATCATATTGGCCTCGGCCTCCCAAGTAGCACCCTCAACTAATTGATTCCTCCACAAAACTTTCACAGAAGCAACTTCTTTATTTCTCAACTTCTTGACTTGCTGGTCTAAGATCTCAACGGTACTTCCTCATAAGAAAGGTTCTCTTTAACTCCCAAATCTTCTAAGGGTACTAATAGTTGTCGGATCACCAACACATCTCTTCAACATGGAGACATGAAAAATTGGATGCACCGATGCCAATTCATTAGGTAATTCAAGTTCATACGCAACTTTACCAATATGCCTCAAAATATGATATGGGCCTACATATCGGGGCATAAGCTTCCCTTTCTTACCAAACCTCATCACACCCTTCATGGGTGAAATTTTCAAATAAACCCAATCATTCACATCAAATTCAAGTTCTCTTCTTCCAACATCGACATATGACTTTTGCCGACTTTGAGCCATTTTCAACCTTTCTCTAATAAGTCAAACTTTCTTCATAGCATCATGTACCAACTCAGGGCCTATCAAAGCGACTTCACCCACTTCAAACCAACCTATAGAAGATATACACCTCCTACCATATAATGCCTCAAATGGAGCCATACCAATACTTGAGTGATAGCTATTGTTATATGCAAACTCAATCAATGGCAAATGGTCATCCCAATTACCCTTGAAGTCAATTACACAGGCTCTCAACATATCTTCCAAAGTTTGAATAGTACGCTCTGCTTTCCCATCAATTTGCGGATGAAAGGCTATACTAAGCTTAACACGAGCACCAAGACACTTTTAAAAAGATTTCCAAAACTGAGAAGTGAGTTGGGTACCATGATCGGAGATAATGGACAAGGGCACTCCATGCAACCTCACCATTTCCTTCAAATACAACTTGACATAGTCCTTCACTAGATAAGAAACCTTGACAGGAATGAAATGAGCCAATTTCGTCATTCGATCTACAATAACCCAAATCGAGTCATGTTGTCACCGGGTGCAAGGCAACCGAACAATGAAGTCCATATTGAAATCTTCCCACTTCTAAGTAGGAATGCTGATATCTTGGGATAAACCTCCGGTTTCTAATGCTCAACTTTCACTTGTTGACAATTGGCACACTTAGCTACAAATTTCGCAATATCCTTCTTCATCCCATTACACCAATAGATCTCCCGCAAATCATAGTACATCTTGGTGGCTCCTGGGAGACTGAAATATCGAGAACTATGGGCTTCTGACAAGATCTGTTCTCTTAAGTCGTCTACATTAGGAACACACAAACAACCTTGATATCCAAGTACTCCATCTCCCCTTTGGGGGAAAGCCTCTATGAACGTTTTAAGCACCGCTTCCTTCAATTCAACCAAAGTTGGATCAAAACCTTGCTTGACCTTCACATCCGCCACAAAAAATGATTCTGAATCATTGTGAACCATAACACCACCCTTGGTAGAGTCCACTAACTAAACACCCAACCGGGCCAATATATGAACATCTAGAACCAACTCATTTTTATCATCATCAATATGAGAAACACTTCCCATAGATAGTCAGCTAAGAGCATCCACCACAACTTTTTCCTTTCCGGGGTAATAGAGAACACTCATATAATAATCCTTCAATAACTCAAGCCACCTTCTTTGGCGAAGATTTAGATCCTTCTGATTAAACACATATTGAAAACTCTTGTGGTCAGTAAAGATATCCACGTGAACACCATACAAATAATGCCTCCAAATCTTTAAGGAAAAAACAACCGCCGCTAATTCGAGATAATAGGTAGGATATTTCTTCTCATGAATCTTAAGTTTCCTTAAAGCATAGGCAATAGCTTCCCATTTTGCGTAACTACACATCCTAACCCAATTCTTGAGGCATCACAATAAACAACAAAACCATCAGTCCCTTCCGGTAAGGTCAACATTGGAGCGGAAGTAAGTCTATCCTTCAATTCCTGAAAACTCTTTTTACATGCTTCAGACCATAAGAACTTAGCCTTTTTTTTGTTAATGCTGTCAATGGAGAGGCAATCGAAGAAAACCCCTCAACAAGCCTTTTGTAGTAACCAGCCAAACCCAAGAAACTTCTAATATCCGAAGGGAATAGAGGTCTAGGCCAACTTTTAACCGCATCCATCTTCTTAGGATCTACCTCAATACCCTTACTTGAAACAATATGACCAAGAAAGGCCACGGACCTTAACCAAAACTCACATTTGCTAAACTTCGTGAAGAGTTGTTGGTCCTTGAGGACTTGCAACACAATCCTTAAATGATTAATGTGATCATCCTTGCTTCTCGAATAAATTAATATATCATCAATGAATACAATCACAAACATGTCACGGTACTGTCTAAAAACTCTATTCATCAAATCCATAAATGCCGCCAGAGCATTAGTCAAACAAAATGACATTACCAAAAACTCATAATGACCATACCGAGTTTGAAAAACTGTCTTCAGAATGTCATCTTCTTTCACCCTCAGTTGGTGATAACTCGACTGAAGGTCAATCTTGGAAAAGTAACTCGCTCCTTGTAGTTGGTCAAACAAATCATCTATCCTTCGGAGAGGATACTTATTCTTAACGGTAACCTTGTTCAACTACCGATAGTCTATACACATACGGACAGAACCATCCTTCTTTATAACAAACAAGAATGGAGCAACCCATAGAGAGATACTCGGTCGGATGAAACCCTTATCCAACAAATCTTTCAATTGCTCTTTCAACTTCTTTAGTTCCACCAGAGCCATTTAGTAAGGAGGAATAGAGATATGTTACGTATCTAGGAGAAGGTCAATACCGAAGTCTATTTCCCTTTCGGAAGGAATACCAGGTAAATCATCTGGGAACACTTCCGGAAACTCATTAACCACGGGACCAACTCAAGATTAGGGGTTTCAGAATCTACATCCCTCACCCTAACTAGATGGTATATGCAACCCTTAGAAATCATCTTTCTAGCTTTAAGACAAGAGACAAACTGACCCTTAGGCATAGAATTTCCCCCCTTTCCACTCTAGGACATGCTCATTTGGAAACTGAAACTTGACTATACGAGTTCTACAGTCAATAGAAGCATGAATGCAACAAGTCCATAGCAAGGATAACATAAGAGTCTAGCATATCAAGCTCTACCAGATCAACAAGAGTAACTCTTTGGGACAAGGAGACGGAACACTTTCTATAGACCCTCTTAGCCACAACAGAATCACTAATAGACGTGGAGAAAGAAAAAGTATCTAACAACACTTCCGGAAGAATATCAAACCTCATAGCCACATATGGCGTCACAAAAGACAAGGGAGCAGTGGGGTCAAGTTAAGAATAAACATCAAGTTGAAAGACTTTAAACATACCGGTAACCACATCGGGAGAACCCTCTTGTTCATCACGAGTCTAAAGTGCATAAAATCTATTTTACTTGGGAGCATTTGAACCCGAACCATTAAGATGAGATGAAGAATTAGGCTGAAACCTTCGACGATTATCTTCATCATTCTTAGCAACTGAAAGACAATCTCTTATCTTGCGGTCTATCTTACCACAACCAAAACAAGCATTGGAACCCGCTAGACACTTGCCCTCGTGCTTCCTTCCACTCTTAGCACAAGTAGGCAATGAAGATCCACTACCATTTCCTCCTTGCGACTTAGGGTTAGACACCCTATGTTTGTTGAACTTAGAAGGAGTATCGGAGGAACCTAAACCGAAAAACCTTTATCAAAACTTAGAACGACCATGTCCATCAGACCTTGAATGTGAGAAGTTACCATTACCGGTCTTAGCTCTCTGTGCCTCTCTAGACATTTCCTTAAGTTTCTCCTCTTCGATTTGTTGAGAATGAACCATGAGGCGAGAGATCTCCATATAATTTACAAGCATAGCGGTACGTCATTCCTTAACCACCATTTCAGATACACCCAAAACGAACGTACTCATCCTTGCCCTAGGATTGGTAATCATAGTAGGAGCATATCGAGACAATTGTGTGAACTTCAAAGCATATTCCTTCAGACTCATATTTCCTTGACGAAGGTTGATGAATTCAAGTACCTCTGCCTCCCTCATCTCAAGGGGAAAGAACCTATCAAAGAACACAACTTTGAACTTTTCCCAATCGAGAGGACCCGCATCTTCCGGTCTCCCCACTTTCCATTGGTTGAACCATATTTGAGCAACACCCTTAAGTTGTTAAGCGACTAATTCCGCCTTTTCCCCCGGCGTCACTCCTATTGTCACGACCCAGGGGTACCCCTAGATGTAACAAGACCCTGAGAGGCCTCATGCAAGCCAACTATCTTTCATAGTCAAGAAAATAGAAAATGACGAGATTTAAAACATTATTTCAACATAACAAAAGTTTTAAAAGCAAAGCGGAGGTCTAAAACACTTGTCTCAAAAACCATGTAATACAATAGAATCTTGGGATGTAGCCCGTACATCAATGTTCAAAAACATAGAATGAAAAGAACATAAGGAAAGTAGTCGCCAAATCCTCGATGAATGGGGACTCACCAATCTTCAACTCTTCTTCTACTATAGATCCTAGCCACAGAGATGAGAATTGGGAACGCTGGACCCTACATTTGGATAAGAAATGTAGGCAAGAGTATGAGTTAGTACAAAAATGTACTAAATATGATAGCATGCATAAACATAACATAAGAGTTAGACAACATAAGTCATAAAGCATAATAAATGCACATAATAGATCATCTCAACATGTAAGGAGTACTTGTTGAAGTAACCTTAATTCATTATTAGTCAAGACATGGGTAATCGCCTCTAGTCTTACTCATCATGGAAGACAAAGTCAAGCAACAATCCAAGCTCATCCTTTATCATAACACATCATAGCTTATATTTTAAGGACATGGGGAATCACCTCTTGCCTTCTTATAAATGATCATGGGGAATCACCTCTTGCCCTTTCCCTTTGGGATCATTCAGTAATCGCCTCTAGTACCACTTGCATTATAGGAACGTGGGTAATCGCCTCTAGTCCTATTCTAAGGAATATGGGAAATCGCCTCTTATCCTTCTCATTTAGAGGTCATGTGTAATCGCCTTTAGCTTCATCATTTTCATAGTTCCTTAGCATAGAGATTCATTTTAGGTGAGAAATCCTTTCTACCTTGAATCATTCAATGTGAGAAAGCCTTTCACATTCATACACAAGAAATCATGTGGGAAAATCCCTTCCACAACAATCACATCAATAATCAACAGTTAATAACACATGCTTCATTCTCAAAGCAATTCTTATCATAAATCATCACATATGCTTCAATATAAAAGCAATTCATATTGTATCTTATTTATCCTATAAGAATACATATAGATCCATAAATTCTCCTTTCATAGAGTAAAACTCATTTTAAATTAATTTTTTCTTCGAAATATGGGTTAAGCATGGGTACATGGAATTTCATCATAAAAACATAGAATCCTCTCAATTCATGCATAATCAATCATAATTCCATCAATTGAATCAACATTCATAAGAAACCATAACTTGGAAGAAAACCCTAACTCAAATTGGGAAATTTCTACTTTTCAATTTGGAGAACTTGGGGGCTCCATGGATGCAAAGATTCCATGGATGAAAAGGTATCATACCTTGCTATAAAATCCCAAAGCAATTGAAAAATGAAGGCCTGACCTTGAACCCTAGCTTGAATCTTCTTCTGCAAACTTATAGAGAGAGAAATATCCTTGGGAGAGAAAGACTCAACTTTTTTTGGTGATTTTGAAGAGAATGAATTAATTTGGGGTTAAAATCACTCATATAGGGGTCCTAGGCATGGACAAAATGACATAGTATTGTTTTAAAGAAATATGGAATAGACCCAAAATCCCCTGAACTGATAGCCGACGAACCCTCCACACGGTGCTCTTCACGAGCCGTCATGGACCACACGGGCCGTGGTCCTTGACCAGTTGCTTGGAAAACTCACCCCAAATTCCACTCCCCTCACGACCACTCCACGAGCCATCATGGCTCTCACGATCCATCTAGTGGTCCGTGTGGAGGGTCAGTCCTAAGGTGGCTACTGCCTTCCACTTCACAGCCATCACTACACCCCGTGGTGCTCCCCACGAGCCATCTAGGTGCTCGTGGGAGGGGAGCCCTCTTTGGCTCAACATTATGAGCCTTCACGGGATACACCACGCCTCGTGGTACCCTTCACGGCTCGTCTAGGCCTTCGTAAAGGGTGCCCAAGCTAAATCTATGGCTTGTAACCTCTCACTTGATCCCTTACTTAGCCCACTAGATTCCGAGGTGTTACATTATCTCTCCCTTGGGAACATTCGTCCTCGAATGGGATCCTAGACATCAAACAGAGACAATAATTTTATCCTATCAACCCATCATGCATGCAACTTCATCTAAATGCATACAACCAAGGAGGAACCTCGACTCCAAGCTAGAACGTATTCAAAACATCATAAGGAAGATAGGAACTAGACCTAGCAGCCCAACATAAATGCAATCACATAAATGCACATATCCGAGTAGGAAACATCAATTCCAAGCTAAAGCATGCTCAAAACATCATCTCATGAAGTCTATAAGCATCTCATAATTAAATGCACATAAACATGTAGAAATCAATCAAATTGACTCATTTTCGTAAAACTTAAGAGTTTTTCATAATCATGCCTAAATGAGGAAATCATGGAAATATCTAACACACATGACACCAAAAGAGTAAACCATGATGGACTCATTACCTCAAGCTAAAGTAGAGGTAGAAGGAAAAAGAAGAGGATATCGGGACATCATATCGGCCTCGGCCTCCTAAGTAGCACCCTAGACTAACTGATTCCTCCAAAGAACCTTTACGGAAGCAACTTCTTTGTTTCTCAATTTCTTAACTTGCCGGTCCAAAATCTCTACCGAAACTTTCTCATAAGAACGATTCTCATCGACTCCCAAACCCTTGAAGGAACTATGGATGTCGGATCTCCAACACACTTTTTCAACAAAGAGACATGGAAAACCGGATGCACCGATGCCAATTCATTAGGCGACTCAAGCTCATAAGCAACCTTCCCAATACGCCTCGAGATCTGATAGGGACCCACATAACGGGGACTAAGTTTCCTTTCTTTCCAAATCTCATTACACCCTTCATGGGTGAGATTTTTAAGTAGACCCAATCGTTTACCTCAAACTCAAGATCCCTTTTTCTTACATCGGACTATGACTTTTGCCGACTTTGAGCCGTTTTCAACCTTTCTTTAATGAGTCAAACTTTTTTCATGGCCTCATGTACAAACTCGGGACCTATTAGGGCAACTTCACCCACCTCAAACCATCCTATAGGAGATCCACACCTCCTACCATACAACGACTCAAATGGAGCCATACCAATACTCGAGTGATAACTATTGTTATATGTGAACTCAATCAAAGGAAAATGGTCATCCCAATTACCCTTGAAATCAATCACACAAGCTCTCAACATATCTTCCAAATTTTGGATAGTACGCTCCGTTTGCCCATCGGTTTAGGGATGAAAGGCCGTACTAAGCTTAACACGGGTACCAAGACCTTTTTGAAAAGATCTCCGAAACTGATAAGTGAATTAGGTACCTCGATCGGAGATAATAGACAAGGGCACTCCGTGCAACCTTACCATTTCCCTTAAATACAACTTGGCATAGTCTTCCACCGTATAAGAAACCTTGACGGGAATGAAATGAACCGATTTCATCATTCGGTCTATTATAACCCAAATCAAATCATGTTGTCACCGGGTACGAGGCAACCCTACTATAAAGTCGATATTCAAATCTTCCCATTTCCAAGTAGGAATGCTAATATCTTGGGACAAACCTCCCAGTTTCTGATGTTCATCTTTCACTTGTTGACAATTAGGACACTTAGCCACAAATTCTACAATATCCTTCTTCATCCCATTCCACCAATAGACCTCCCGCAAATTGCGATACATCTTGGTGCCTCCCGGGTGAATGGAGTATCGTGAACTATGGGCTTCTAATAAAATATGTCCCCTTAAGTCAACGACATTGGGAACGCACAAACGACCTTGATAATGAAGCACACCATCTCCCCCTTGGGAGAAAGCCTCAACGAACTTTCTAAGCATCACTTCTTTCAATTCGACTAAGGTTGGATTAAGACATTGCTTGGCTTTCACATCCGCCATAAAAGATGATTCTGAACCATTTTGAACCACAACACCACCCTTGGTGGAGTCCATTAACCGAACACCCAATCGGGCAAATCTATGTACATCTCGTACCAATTCTCTTTTACTTTCATCTATATGGGCAACACTACCCATTGATAATCGGCTAAGAGCATCCACCACTAAATTTGTCTTACCGAGTTGATAGAGAACACTCATATCATAATCCTTAAGTAACTCAAGCCACCTTCTTTGGCGAAGATTTAGATCCTTCTAGTTAAAAACATATTGCAAACTCTTATGGTCGGTGAAAACATCTACATAAACACCATACAAGTAGTGCCTCCAAATCTTTAAGGCAATAACCACCGCCGCTAATTCAAGGTCATGGGTAGGATAATTCTTTTCATGAACCTTAAGTTTCCTGGAAGCATAGGCAAGAACCTTCCCATTTTACATAAGTACACATCGTAACCCAATTATCATGGCATCACAATAAACAACAAAACCATCAGTCCCTTCCAGTAAAGTCAACACCGGAGCGGAAGTAAGTTTGTCCTTTAATTCTTGAAAACTCTTCTCACATGCTTCGGACCAAATGAACTTAGCCTTTTTTTGAGTCAATGTTGTCAATGGAGAGGCAATCGATGAGAATCCCTAAAAAAACCTTCTGTAGTAACCAGCCAAACCCAAGACGCTTCTAATATCCGAAAGGGATAAAGGTCTAGGCCAACTTTTGACCGCATCAGTCTTCTTAGGATCTACCTCAATACCCTTACTTGAAATAATATGTCCAAGAAAATCCACGGACCTTAGCCAAAACTCGCATTTGCTAAACTTTGCAAAGAGTTGTTGGTTCTTGAGAATTTGCAACATCATCCTCAAATGATTGATGTGATCGTCCTCACTTCTTGAATAAATCAATATATCATCAATGAACACAATCACGAACATATCCAGGTATTGTCTAAACACCCTATTCATCAAATCCGTAAATGCGTCTAGAGCATTAGTCAAACAAAACGACATTACCAAAAACTCAAAATGACCATACCAGGTTCTAAAAGTCATTTTCGTAATATCATCTTCCTTCACCTCAATTGGTGATAACCCGACCGTAGGTCAATCTTGGAAAATTAACTCGCCCTTTGAAGTTGGTCAAACAAATCATCTATCCTTGGAAGAGGATACTTATTCTTAATGGTCACCTTATTCAATTTCCAGTAGTCAATACACATACGAAGTGAACCATCCTTCTTTTTAACAAACAACACTGGAGTACCCCATGGAGAGATACTCGATCGGATGAAACCTTTATCCAACAAATCTTTCAATTGCTTCTTTAATTCCTTAAGTTCTACCGGAGCCATTCGGTAAGAAGGAAGAGAGATAGGCTGCATACTTGAGAGGAGGTCAATACCGAAGTCTATTTCCCTTTGTGGAGGAATATTGGGTAGATCATCTGGGATGACTTTCGAAAACTCATTAACAATGGGGACCGACTCAAGAGTAGGGGGTTCCAAATCCATATCCCTCACCCTAACTAGATTGTACATGCAACCCTTAGAAATCATCTTTCTAGCTTTAAGATAGGAAACAAACTAACCCTTAGGCATATAATTTCCCCCCTTCCACTCTAGGACAGGCTCATTCGGGAGCTGAAACTTGACTACACGGGTTCTACAATCAATAGAAGCATAACATGAGTGCAGCCAATCCATACCCAGGATAACATCAAAATCTATCATATCAAGCTCTACCAAGTCAACAAAAGTAACTCTATGGGACAAGAAAATGAGAAACTTTCTATAGACCCTCTAAGCCACAATATAATCACCAACAGGAGTAGAGACAGAAAAAGGAGCTAACAAGACATCCAGAAGAACATCAAACCTCATAGCTACATTTGGCGTCACAAAAGACAAGGTAGCACCCGGATCAAGTAAAGCATAAACATCCAATTGAAAGACTTTCAACATACCGGTAACCACATCGGGAGAACCTTTTTGTTCACCATGAGTCTGAAGTGCATATAATCTATTTTGTTTGGGAGCATTTGAACCCGAACCATTTGGAGCAGATGAAGGATAGGGTTGAGCCCTACGACGATTATCTCCTTCATTCTTAGCAACTGAAGGACAATCTCTTATCTTGTGGTCCATCTTACCACAACCAAAACAAGCATTGGAACCCGCTAGATATTTTCCCTCGTGCTTCCTTCCATACTTAGCTTAGTACAAGTAGGTAATAGGGGCCCACTACCATTTCCTCCTTGAGGCTTAGGGTTAGACACCCTCTCTTTGTTGAATCTTGGAGGAGCATTAGAGGAACCTTGCCCAGAAAACCTTTGTCTAAACCTTGAACGACCACGTCCACCGGACATAGAGTATGAAGAGTTACCATCCTCGGTTCTTGCCCTCTTTAGTTCCCTAGACTTCTCCTTAAGTTTTTTAACCTCAATTTGTTGAGCATGGACCATGAGGCGAGAGATGTCCATGTCATGGAAAAGCATAGCGGTACGACATTCTTTCACCACAAATTCAGACACTCCCGATACAAACTTTCTCATTCTTACCCTAGAGTCAGCAACTATAGAGGGATCATACCTCGACAACTGTGTGAATCTCAAAGCATATTCTTTCACACTCATGTTCATTTGTCGGAGGTAGATAAATTCAAGCACCTTTGCCTCCTTCATCTCAAGAGGAAAGAACCTATCAAGCAAAGAAGACTTGGACTTTTCCCAATATAGAGGACCCGCATCTTTTGTCCTTCCTTCCTTCCATTGGTTGAACCAAATTTGAGAAACACCCTTAAGTTGAGATGTGTCCAATTTCGCCTTTTTCACTGGCGTCACTCCCATAATTGCCAACACCTTGTAAACCTCATCAATGAAATCTTGAGGATCTTCCTCAACCTTAGAACCATAGAATTCCAGAGGATTAATCCTAGTGAAATCCCTCACTCTAAATGCCACCGTACCTACATTTGGGTTCACATGAGCTACTACCCTATTTTCTTGGGCTGTCACGGCTTGGGCTATAACTTGAAAAGCGGTTCTAAACTCCACATTGGTTACTTGCTTAGAAAAAGGGTCGGCCGGGACCTGTGAATCTTGAGGAGGAACCCCCTGACCAAAATCTTCTCCTTCATTCCTTCTACCATAAGCCCTTCGAGTAGTTATATCCTGTACACCATCAGGTAAGGATTAGGAGGGAAACATTATATAGTCAAACTCTATCACACCACTTAAAGTGAAGAAAAAATTGAAGTTTCCTAAACATCTTGTAGCCTCTCATTCATAAATATGGCACGCTTCACACTCATTAACAAGACTCTACTTTATGTGGTTTTGAGACATCCTAGAACCTTTTTAAATTTTGTGCTCTGATACTAAGTTTGTCACGACCCAAGGGTACCCCTAAATGTAACATGGAGTACAATACCCCGAGAGGCCTCATACAAGACACTTAGCTTTCATAGTCAAGAAAATAGAAAATGACGAGATTTAAAACAGTATTTCAACTTAACCAAAGTTTTAAAAGCAAAGCGAAAGTCTAAATCACTTGTCTCACAAACCAACTAATACAATAGAATTTCGGGACGTAGCCCGTACATCAATGTTCAAAAACTCAGAATGAAAAGAACATAAGGAAACTAGTGGCCAAATCCTCGGATGAATGAGGACTCACCAATCTTCAACTCTTCTTCTACTATAGATCCTAGCCTCATAGATGAGAATCGGGAACGTCAGACCCTATATTTGGATAAGAAATGTAGGCAAGAGTATGCGTTAGTACATAAATGTACTAAATATGATAGCATGCATAAACATAACATAAGAATTAGACAACATAAGTCATAAAGCATAATAAATGCACATAATAGATCATCTCAACATGTAAGGAGTACTTCTTGAAGTAACCTTAATTCATCATTAGTCATGACATGGGTAACCGCCACTAGTCTTACTCATCATGGAAGGCAAACTCAAGCAACAATCCAAGCTCATTATTTATCATAACACATCATAACTTATCTTTTAAGGACATGGAGAATCGCCTCTTGCCTTCTTATAAAAGATCATGGGTAATCGCCTCTTGCCTCTTCACTTTGGGATAATTGGGTAATCGCTTCTAGTCCTATTTGCATTATAGGAATGTGGGTAATCGCCTCTAGTCCTACTCTAAGGAATATGAGTAATCTCTTCTTATCCTTCTCATTTAGAGGTCATGGGTTATCGCCTCTAGCCTAATCATTTTCATGGTTCCTTAGCTTAGATTCATTTTCGGTGAGACACTTTCAACCTAGAATCATTCAATGTGAGAAAGCCTTTCACATTCATACACAAGAAATCATTTGGTAAAATCCCTTCCACAACAATCACATCAATAATCAACAATTAATAACACATGCTTCACTCTCAAAGCAATTTTATCATAAATCATCATATATGCTTTAATCTCAAAGTAATTCATATCGTATCTTATTTATCCTATAAGAATACACATGAATCCATAAATTCTCCTTCATAGAGTAAAACCCATTTTAAATCAATTTCTTCTTAGAAACATGGGTTAAGCATGGGTACATGGAATTTCATCATAAAAACATAGAATCCTCTCAATTCATGCATAATCAATCATAATCCAATCAATTGAATCAACATTCATAAGAGCCCATAACTTGGAAGAAAACCCTAACTCAAATTGGGGAATTTCTACTTTTCAATTTGGAGAGCTTGGGGGCTCCATGGATGCAAGGATTCTATGGATGAAAAGCTATCATACCTTGCTATCAAATCCCAAAGAAATTGAAGAATGGAGGCTTGACCTTGAACCCTTGCTTGAATCTTCTTCTTCAAACTTCTAGAGAGAGAAATATCCTTGGGAGAGAAAGACTCAACTTTTTTTGGTGAATTTGAAGAGAATGAATTAATTTGGGGTTAAAATCACTTATATAGGGGTCCTAGGCATGGGCAAAGTGACATAGTATTGTTTTAAAGAAATCTAGAAAAGACCCAAAAGCCCCTGAACTTACAACTGACAAACCCCCCACACGGTGCTCTTCACGAGCCGTCAAGGACCACACGGGCCATGGTGGCAGCCGTGGTACCTGACTAGTAGCTTGGAAAAATCACCCCAAATTTCACTCCCCTCACGACCCACTCCACGAGCCGTCATGGCTCTCTCGAGCCATCTAGTGGCCCATGTGGAGGGTCAGTCCTAAGGTGGCTGCTCCCTTCCCCTTCACGACCATCACTACACCCCGTGGTGGTCCCCACGAGCCGTCTAGTTTCTTTTGGGAGGGGAGCCCTCTTTGGCTCAACACTGTGAGCCTTCACGGGATACACCACACCTCGTGGTACCCTTCACGACTCGACTAGGCCTTCGTGAAGGGTGCCCAGGCTAAATCCTTGGCTTGTCACCTCTCACTTGATCCCTTACTTAGCCCACTAGATTCTGAGGTGTTACACCCATGATCATTAACACCTTGTAAACCTCATCAATGAACTCTTGAGGGTCTTCCTCAACCTTAGAACCATCAAACTCATAAGGATTCATTCTATTTAATTCCCGCACTCTAGATGCCTCCGTACCCACATTTGGGTTCACGGGGACCACAACCTCTCTATTGTCTTGGGCCGTCATGACTTGAGCTAATACTTGAAAAGCAGCCCTAAACTCCATATTAGTCACTTGCTCGGCCAAAGGGTTGACCGGAGCTCGAGGTGCTTGAGGAGGAGGAGCTTCTTGTTCCACATTCTCCTTCACATTCCTTCTAGCATAAGCTCTTCGAGTAGCCATCCCCTGTAGTGCATCAGATAAGGATTAGGAGAGAGACCTTATAGAGTTAAACTCTATCGTACGACTTTAGAGTAATGAAAGAAGTGGAGTTTCCTAAACATCTTATAGCCTCTCATTCATAAGTGGGGCGCACTTCACACTCATGAACAAGACTCTACTCGATATGGCTTATGAGACTTCCTAGGATCTTTCTAAACCTTGTGCTCTGATTACCAAGTTTGTCACGACCCATGGTAGCCTATAGGCATAACATGGCGTACAAGACCCTGAGTGGCCCCATATAAGCCACTTAGCTTTCATCATACAAGAAATAGAATAAAGAGATTAAAAAGAGAGTTTCAATGTATCAAAGTGTTATAGAACATAGCGGAAATCTAAACATCATCTCAAAGCCATCTAGTACATAAGAATGAATCTGGGCGTAGCCCGTACATCATGTTCCAAAACTGAAAGTAAGGAAAGATTGAAAACAATAAATGCCCAGTCCTCGAAGCATGAGGACTCACCAAAGCTCAAAATCTCCTCAAATAACTCTAGCCACAAAGCTGGAAATCCTCACTATCGGACCCTACATTTGGGGAAAAATAGGCAAGAGTATGCGTTAGTACAAAATATGTACCAAGTATGATAGCTATGCATAAAACATACTTAAAAGAGATACTCTCATGAACTGCAATGACCAAGATAAAACATGAGATAAAGAGTTAGAAAGCACGAGTCATAAAACATAGTCAATGCACATAGTCATCATCTTAAACATGTATGAGATACTTTCATGAATTAACCTTAGTTTATCATAGCTTGCTTGTTGAAAGTATCCTTAACCGACATATAAGACCATGTGGGCTATTAACATGGAATCCGGTGTCACCCACACCAAAAAAAGTTGTCCTACTTGCCAAGGTAAGGACCATGAAGTTGTAGCTTATGTGGATCCACTAGCTAATGTCTATCTAGACAACCTATAATGGCACATAGTTTATGGGACACGGGTAGTCGCCACTTTTCCACTCGGTTCTAAGCTTAACTTCCATGGGATAGTTCTTAATCATATTCATCTTATCTCTTGAAGGAACATGGGTAATCGCCTCTTGTCCTTACATCGTGTGACATGGGTAATCACCTCTTGTCTTTTAATAGAGAGCATGGGTAATCACCTCTTGCCTCAACATTAGAATAGCTCCTTAACATTGGTTCATTTTAGGTGAGAAGACCTTTCAACCCTAAGAACCCTTATTATGTGAGAAAACATTTCACAATTATGCTTTCATGTGTATGTGAGAAATCATTTCAACAACACAACAACAACAACATCATTGATACTTCACTCTCAAAGCATCCTTAAAACATTTACATCAATTTCATAAGAACATGCATAATTCCATAATTCACCTTTCATGCTTCAAAACCACTTTCAATCATCAATATCTAGAAAACATGGGTTAGATATGGGTTCATGGGAATTCATCTTAAAATAATGTAATTATATCAATTCATGCTTGATAGATCATAAAATAATCATATAAATCAATATTTATTAGAACCATTGACATGGAAGAAAACCCTAGTTCAAATGGGGAATTCTATCTTTATAAATTGGAGAATTTGGGAACTCCATAGAGAAAAGGGCTCCATGGATGAAGACTATCATACCTCAATGCCAAAAGCTTGACTTCAATATTGGAATTGGAGACTTGGCTTGCAAACCCTGGCTTTCTTCAACATCTTAGAGAGAGAAATATTTGAGAGAAAGACTTATTCTTCTGTTATAAATTTGAGAGAATGATTTCAATTGGAGAAATTTGGGGGGTTAAAATGCTTATATAGGGGTTTTGGTGAAGGGTAAAATGACATAGTATTAGGCTAGAATAATTAGAAAAACACCCAAAAGCCCCTAAAAATTATAACTGCCGACCCAACGACGGCTAGACCGACGGTTCGGTGGTCAAACGACGGACCGTCCCGTTAGGGTGTCGTTTGGATCAGAGGCTAGGATTTAAGGCTTTGATCGATGGACCTCATCCACATACCGTGGATCCAACAACAATCCGTTGATCCCGGCCATGGATCTTGACTTCTGATATTGAATTTTCTCTAAGTATGGGGCTGCGAGACCTACCTACGACTCGTGAATTGGATGACGGACCGTCCTGGTGAACGGTTGAAAAGTACTGGAACTTGATATTTTTTGGAAAAAGTGACTGGCCAACCACGGACCTTGTCTATGGTCTGTGAGTCGTTCCACGGGCCGTAGCTGGCACCGTAGGA
>JAJONR010004093.1:0-52540 GCA_029582245.1 Solanum etuberosum
GCCAAACCGGCCCATTTTCAAGGTCAAACGAGCCCCAGAGTAAGCAAACCCCCCATTTTTCTGATTTTCGTGTGCTATAGTCTAGGATTTTTGGTGATTCGGAATTCCGACGTCATTTTTGCCGAAAATTTTCATGGACGTCCGTTAAGACATTAGCTATGGATCCGGTTGGTCCCCACGACCAAAACGGCCCATTTTCATGGTCAAACGATCCCCAGAGTAAGCAAACCCCCCATTTTTCCAATTTTCGTGTGCTATAGTCTAGGATTTTTGGTGATCCGGAATTCCGACGTCATTTTTGCCAAAAAATTTTCATGGACGTCCTTTAAGACCTTTGCTATGGATCCGGTTGGTCCCCACGGCCAAACCGGCTCATTTTCAAGGTCGAACGAGCCCTAGAGCAGGCAAACCTCCCATTTTGCCGATTTTCGTGTGCTATAGTCCATGGATTTTAGGTGATCTGGAATTCCGACGTCAGTTTTGCCAAAAATGAACATCAAACCTCATAGCCACATATGGCGTCACAAAAGACAAGGTAGCACAGGGATCAAGTAAATCATAAGCATCAAGTTGGACGACTTTCAACATACCGGTAACCACATCAGGAGAACCCTCTTGTTCACCACGAGTCTGAAGTGCATAGAATCGGTTTTACTTGGGAGCATTGGAACAAGAACCACTAGGAAGAGCTTGCTTGCCCTCTCTTCCTTTAGCTGTAAGCATAGGGAAATCTCTCATCTTATGACCACTTTTACCACAACTGAAGCAACCATCCGTGTCGGCTAAGCACTTACCGTTGTGCTTCTTTCCACACCTCGCTCAAGTAGACATAGGCCATGAAGACCCACTACCATTCCCTCCTTGAGGCTTAGGATTAGACACTCTCTCTTTATTGAACCTAGGAGGAGCATTGGAGGAATCTTGATCGGAAAACATTTTCTGAAATCTAGGACGATCATGTCCATCGGACCTTGCATGAGAGAAATTACCATCACCAATTTGTGCCCACTTTGTCTCCCCAGACTTTTCCTTAAGTTTCTCATCTTCGATCTGTTGAGCATGAACCATGAGACTTTTCCTTAAGTTTCTCATCTTCGATCTGTCTCCGCTAATTTTTTATATTTTGACACCTTTTATTAACATTTCTGAATTAGCCATTGTCTGAATCGAAGTGTCGCTCGATAGAATTAACAACGATATTATTTAGCTATAAAATTTGTCCATCGCTAATTTTTTTTGGTTGAATTGTGTGATTGAACACACACTTCAAAAATCAAAACTAATATAAACATATGGAATTATTCTTTGTTCATTCATTTGAAATGATACAACAGGATAAGCAAATCACATTTTATAGGAACATGCACAGATAATCTATAATTCAACTTCACACAATCATACTATAAGGCCTTTTATGAGTCAAAACTCAACTCAAAATCAGTACTATATATCAATGGAGATAACTAGTGCATCATCACCCTTGTCAACGACAAACGTCTTGGTAATTTTCTTGGAAGCAGTAACGAAATCTACCTCATACGAGCCATGGAATCCTCGAAAGCTGAATTGACCTTGGTCATCGATATGGCCATGAGCATGGGATAACCATTCTTGCTTAAGAGCAAGGTATCGTTTTCCAGCTTCGTTGAGCTCACCTTCTGCATTCACTAAATGTGCATTTTCTCGACTCATGAACAACTCCCAGAATCCCCACAATATTACACCTTCCACAGCAGGGTGAGCAAAAGATTCTCGAAGCATGACTTCTAAATCATCAGCTCTAACGTGTTCGTTATTAGAAGAGACATCAACTTCAGTAAACCAGATTGGAAGTCCAAGAATGCTCAGTTTATCAAGAGCTGAACAGACAATCGGTCCAACTGGACAAGCAATGTGTCCCTGAATACCTATTCCTCCAACTGGTGCACCCTGATCTTGGAGGTCAAGAATATGCTCGATGTACTTTTCAGGGGATGACCGAGTGTCACAGCCATCCTCAACATGGTAGTCGTTTACAAATAGAACTGCGGAAGGATCCAATTGGTGTGCTTTTTTGAACATATTTGTCCATATGTCTTTACCTAACCGTTCTTGGTAGTAAGAACCGTGCATCATCTCATTATTCACATCATAATGTTTGAACTTCCCCTTGTAACGTGTAAGCAGACCCGATAGACGGTTTTGAAGAGCTGTCGTCAGGTCATTGTTGTTCAACGAGCGTATCCATTCTTGAACGGTGGACTCCACCTCCCAAAATATACAGTGACCACGAACTTGAATGTTGTGTCTCGTGCAAAAGTCTAGGAGCTCGTCTGCATCTCTGTAATTGAATTTTCCTCGCTGTGCTTCGGTGCTGTACCACTTCAGCTCATTTCCAAAGACAGCCCAATTGAAGTTTCTGACAAAGAAATCGTTGAAGTCTTCATTGTCCATGTTTGTTCTGCAAATGCACGATCCGAAGGGAAAACTGTTTTGCTGTTGTCTAACTCTAATAGATGTGCCAAGCAAACTGACCGAGTCTGATCCAGAGAACTTCAAGATGACATCTCGCTTGCGTATCTGAGAAAGAAATATTTTTTTGTCAGATGCATAACTAATCATATCTGAAAAAGCTATGCATTTTACATGCTGCCAACCTAATGAAGCGAATTCTGAAAGAACAGCCATTTGATCTCGAAACACATACCAAAACACTAACACTGATCTCGTAAATGTTTGAT
Source organism: Solanum etuberosum (assembly GCA_029582245.1). Lineage (NCBI taxonomy): Eukaryota > Viridiplantae > Streptophyta > Magnoliopsida > Solanales > Solanaceae > Solanum > Solanum etuberosum. The sequence goes on from JAJONR010004093.1 coordinate 2,721, forward strand.
GAGCTGTTTTAAATCATATTATTGCAACAACATTTTTTTAACTCACATGCAAAGGAAGAATCTAAGAAAACAATATATGTAATTAGTTTCATCGGAAATTGCTTAACAAAGACTTTGTCACAAGTAACACCATTCTTTTTTCTTTCTAATGTCGGAGCTTCTATGCAGCAATCAGTAAAATGTCACAAAGCTGCTTTCAGACGCAGTCTTGGCAACAGTACACACGCATTTAGAAGCACCTTACGGGACCTAAAGATCGTAATGCTGGAACGACAATTGAAAATACAAAAAGGAAATATTCAGATATTACCTTCTCCGTCTGTCTCTTCAAGTGGTTAAATCTTGCATGTCTGTCAACTGGAAAAATGTGAAGTCCAGCTACCATTAGGTCAACCCCAGCAGCAGGACCCTGAACATACACCATCACTTTAGCTGCTTGCTTCTCAATTCTAAAAGAGCCTCCAATTTCATGCCATTGATCATCGCTAACCTCAACTTGGCCCCCATTAACCCATTGGTCGTCTACACCAAGGGCCACGCTTACATTCTGAGGGCCTGATGCATGTCTGACTTTAACCCATGCAGTTACTTGGTACGTCAAATAGAGTTTGACTTTATCTGTGATCACCTGAGCAGGACCCATCCATGTCTCGGTACGATTTGTCACTGCAATATAACGACCACTTAAATTCTCATGAGAACCAAGGGAATCTCTAGCCATTGGAGGAATTATATGTGGTGAGCCTGTTTGAACACTCATTCTGCAATTGCCTAGCGGAAACCAGCCATTTGTGCCATTATTCAGATGGGTGTTTGTGATTATATTAACACCAAAAACTGCATTCTGAAAGACCAAGAAAAAGTGAAAGAATGCTTCAAATGCTATATGGCTGTGAAATATGGATCCGGAGAGACATGAAACATTAAGTGTTAAACTGAGAGACACTTTCTAGTGGCAGCTAGCTAGCATAAGATGCACAACATAATACTTCCTTAGGCCTTTATGCCTATACTATTGCCATGATAAAAAGAAAAGTAAAAAAAACGACGAAGTAACTAACCTCAACAACTGGTGGAGGAGGTGGAGGAGGTTTAACTGCGTGATTTACAACTAAACTATTGAGGAGGATATCCGTGCCTGGAGGTGGACCTTCTAAAAAGATGACAGCTTTAGATGGGGAGTCATTTAGAAGAAACTTCCCTTGCAACTGCACCCAATCTTTGTCTGTGGCTTGGACTCTGCAGATCACTAGCTTTTGTTAAGCCACTTCGCGAGAAACTTCAATACGCATGTTAATTGGAAAAAAAAAAGAGAAAACAAGGAGAAGAAGATAACTTATCAAGACAAACCACCAAATATCTATTATGTTGGTGCACTTCAATTAGCTTATATCAAAATTGATTCCAAGTGTGTGAAGAAACATTAATGTCAAGAGATAATTATATAGTGATTTTCCTATCAAACTCTATACAAAATAAACCTGAAGTTAGAGCAGTGCTCCTTTTAGTGATTGCTAATACGGTAGAGAAATGATTATCCACACACAATTCAGAAGAAACAACCAGTTACTATCAGAAATTCCTTAATGTTGCTAAGGCGATTATATTGACTAAGACTACAACAACAACTTACCCAATGTAATCCCACAGAGTAGGGCTTATATTGACTAAGACTACAATATATAAAATATTATAAATGTGAAGAAAGGGTTGGTCGAGTCATATAAAATTTTATAGATGTGAAGAAATGGTAGAGGTTGGTAAAATATTGTATATAGTGTGGGTGCTTTCCAAGAACATAGAGAAATCTTAATTAATGAAAAGACATGTGTACAATACATAAGTGGAACTTGGATTAACTTACTTGGCAATTCCTATGTACTGTTCACGGTTATCAGCTGCTTGAACCCACAATGTTCCCCGAACATCTGCACTATTGGCATTGTGACCATATAGACGAACAATAGCAGTCATCTCATATGCAAGCTTTCGCTTTACTCTCCCGGTTATATCTTGCTGAATCCCATTCCAGCTCTGTGTGCGCTCTGTTGCAGATGCAAAGTATTTTCCGGAGGTTGGATTGATATTTGCATCTGCCATACAGTCATGGCAAACAACCTTGCAACCTCTTCCGGACCAACTATTCAGGCTGTAATCAAAATTTGCATTTACTATGATCTTCTCATCATCAGTACAACTGGATGTTGGCCTAGAACTCTATCAGAATAAAGGTAAGAATGCCTTTAGTAATAGAGCAGATAGTATAAGCTGTTATAATCAACAAAAAACCAACACAAGTCATAAGTGGGACTTCCATTGTTCATTTCTTCTGGATACAAAAAGGACTTTCAGAACAGCAATAACTTACTTCATAATCAGTGCAACCGGGGGAAGTGATGATCACTGATTTTATGAGCAGGTCAGATCCAGCTGAAGGTCCCTCGAGATAAAAGATAACTTGATCGGGCATAGTCGACAGTGAAAATGAACCTTCCAACATATGCCAACCCTCCCCCGTAACAGATTTTCTGCATGGAGTAAGGTGCTAATGTTATAGATGTTCCATAAACAATAAAGAAATACGTAATAATAAGGATAATGATAAGGACTCTAACTTTGAAATAAATAAATAGCTCGTATCTGCATTTTGGTAAACAAGTCTCAACGTAGCCAGGACATCAGTAGAACCAAGAAAAGTACCAGAGACTGCAACACAAGCAGAAACTGTGTAGTCACAACCAGCTGAAATTCTACTTGTAATATCTTGCTCCAAGCCTTGCCAACATTCCGTGCGATTCGTGACAACAGCATAAGAACAGCCTACATCTTCTGCAGTTCCTTTATAGTTACCAGAACCCGCTGGAACCACAAAAGCATTGCAGCAATTGGTGCGCCACAAGTGCAACTCTTCCGAGAAGTTATGGTTAAGGATGACATTAATAGCGTCATAGCTGCCGGTGTTTTCCCTATTTTCCTTTGGGCTCTATCAAGAAAATATAATCTTCGTAAATGCACTCAAAGAGAAGTGACAACAAAAATCGCATGTATCCTAATAAAGTACAGGTTTGGCATGCAAGACTCATAAGAAACATAACAATATTAGAAGAGCAAAGACATTGCTCCGAGGTCAAATCAAACCACGTAGAACAACCATCCTTGCTTCTAAATCTTCTAATACATAGTATGTTTTTTCTGATACACACCCCTAATAGCCTGTGTCAGCTTGTTCTAATCCAGCTTTTGGAAACAATTTGATTATGTTCATTGTTTTCCCAAGGCATATTCAGCAGTTCCTTACATTATGAGATTTTACTCATAGTAAGTTTCTTCAGAATTCCTTACTTGAATGCCATATACCCTTTGCATCAACAACTATCGATTCAGTTTATCCTAATTTTTTTCTTCCAAATATGTTTTGTTGCTCATAAACTAATCTCTCCTTTAAACAAAAGGATTCAATCAACATTGCTTCCACAACAACCAAAAAAGGCAAGTAATAATACATGAAATAAAAATAGTCCAAAATATTTTGTTAAGGTGTCATCATCTCATATAAAAGCTCAAGTTATCCGTGACTACACTTTCATTTACTCAATTATATTCTCAAAATGCCCTTTCACGTGAGATTCCATCTCAGTCTCAACACTTTTGTCTACTCCGATACCATGTTAAAGTGCGGTCATCTCTAAATGCATAAATTGTTAGAAAGAACACATTTTTATTTACTTAATTATTTTCTCAAACATCCATTTTTCATTTTTGGTTAAGATGGACGTTGACCCACAAGAAAAAATTGAAGTTCTTGATAAACCCCAATTCAGCAAATGTACAATAACCCCATTATAGAACAAAATTCAAAACCCCCAATTGATTACCCAAGATCATTTTTTTAAAACAAAAAATCAATTTTTTGTTCAATTTAGATTGGAGAAAGCAAGAACAGTAGAGAGTACCTGTGAATTGGATTTGAAGATTCGACGTGCAAAGCTACTAGCAGAGAGACCTTTCATTTCAAAGAAAAAAATTGTTTTTCAGCTGTCCTCACTATTAGTCAAAATCTGGATGCAACCTTGTACCAACTTCTTTTTTCTTTTTCTTTTTTTAATTTCCAACTTAGTGTCCGATACATTAATTAGAACCTCGATTAATCCATATTGATATGCCATAAGACTGTTAAAATAGAAGTACAGATTCGTTGAAGGCGGAAGTACTTACTAGTTACTATTCAGATTTTTCTATATTCATCTCATTATAATCGTGGAATAATAAAATAAGCATGTCGTTTAACTTTATCTCAGCTAATATCTATGCCCTCCATCTATAGGTGTGCACAAATAGACACTAAAACTTGTATAAAGTTGAACTAATTTGTAAGACGTGTGTGTCTACATGTGCACATCCAAAGTTGACTACTAGTTAAATATCATCTTTACCTATTATGGGTATGATCATTGTTAGCTTTTGATTAAGTTTTGTGGGAATTTGAGATTATACTTCTAATCTCTATGTTCAAGAAAAAAGTGGTTGTAAAAATATGTGAGGTTCGCAAGCATAGTTACTCAAACAATTCTTGTTATTGTTGTTCTATGTAAGGATCAAAGATTATTTAGTTCTCCAAAAGAAGATTAGAAAAAGAGCAAAAAGGTACACAATGCATATATATATATATACAAGGTGGCAGCAAAAAGTTTGGTACTTTAAGTACACACACATTTACTTTCCAGCAAAACATTTACCAGGAACTCAAATTCCTCTTGTTAAGGAATAAAATGGCCATAACTTTTAAACAAACAAACAAAAATTGGAGTCAAGGTTTTGTTGCTAAAATTGTGTAACTGTGTGCTTCAGCCAGAAGTCATTTCAGACATTTGATGGAACTTTGTTCGTGCTTCTCAGCCCGCGTCTTCTAATATTAGCTTTTAGTCACTGCACTTATATGAGAGCTCTCCTTGCTTGTACTGACTGGATTATATCCTCTTCTTCTCTTCTATAGTATAGAAAAGTTATATACAGGATGGATTTTCTTGTTATTTCTGCTTCATTAGGCTCAGGAGAAAATCTGTAAATATGTGCTCGTATTCTGGCATTTTACCGTATCCTGAGTTTATACAAGAAAAAATAAAAATGTCATAATCATTGGTTCCGAGGGAAATGAAGAGTTTTTCTTTTGAACGGTGGTGAATGACAAGGTAGGTCTACTGATGAAAGCATAACTTACCAGGAAAGTAGTTGATATCTATCACGTAATAACGGTCTTTAGTCCCGTGCTCTCGAATTATATCCAAGTTGAAGAGCCTGAGACCCTGCATGACACATTGCAAGAGAACTTTAACATGTTATGAAGCTGCAGAATAAGAACAGACAAGAAGATAAGAGCATGTAGCTCCCATAGTCGTTCCCTTCCGGTCAGAATTTATTAAGGAAAAAGAGAGAAAATGAATAGAAAATACCAGTCTACGACGAAGTTCCCTAGCAAGCCTCTCAAGTAATGGCCGCGGAGGAAGCTCTGCAGAGGATGAATATGAATTAGTTAACACCATTTGAATTTTTTTGAGAAAGGTATGAATTAGTTAACACCATATTGGTGATAAAAGCACCCAACAGCATGCAAAACCACAGAAAATTAAGGTGTTCAGACTGAGAAAGGCCTTGTATTGGCGAAGGTAAAAAAGTAGATCAATGGTCCTACCGACAACTGCGATGTTGAATATATTAATTAGAGTATGTTAGCAAACACTTGATTAAAAGCTTAAAGGTATTCAATCAGCCAGACATTAAAGCTTTGCAGACAGCTGAGTTCATTTGAGAACATTTTCATCTTTGAATCCTTTTTATCCTATTTCATTTTTTTCATTATGCTTTGCACAATTTTCTATGAAACTAAACAATAACCACCAAGCCTCGATCCTAAACAAATTGAGGTAGGCTATATGAATACTCACTGACCAAGTAGCTCTATTTAATCTCATCTCAAGCAATATAATACAAGATAAAAAAAAAATAGAAAGCACTAGGAGGGTCTTTATAATCTTCTATTAGTATAAAAATCTCTGGCATGATTAAAAGTTGCCTAGACAGCATAAGACCTGATGTAAACGTACTAAAATTATCAAAATCATATACCCAACTTATTGTTATCGCCTATATATATATATATATATATCGTATTCTTCCAATTGTTATGAAACTTAGTGACTACAGGTTGATCTACGAGAAGAACTATTGACCTATGTTGCTCTGACTCTTAAAAAATGCCAACGGGTGCATGACAGGTCCTCCAAAAGCAGTGTAATCTTAGAGGATCCGACACGGGTGTGGCAACATATTTGGAGAGTTCGAGTTAATTTAGTCAACAATATCTAGGTGACTAAAGTGACCAACAGCTTGATCAGTTTAAGGGAAAATTCTGCCAGTGTACAAAGACTGATTATCGTACACTCTGACGTCTGTGTATATTTATTAAATATTCAAATTGTTCACTTCAGATATGTTTTGCCAAAATCTCAAAAGAGGATTACTTTGAAAACATTTTCAAATCAAAGCAAAAAGAAGCTTGAAAAGAAGAAACCAACATTTCCGGTCAAAGCAAAGAAGAGATTGAAATGAAGAAACAATAAAGTGAGAGGATGGAGTATAACGGAAGGCCAATTTACAAAATTATTCTAGACTGTTCAAGTTTATGGAGAGAAAACTAGGACAGATTAAACTTTGAGGAGAAAAGTGAGGAAGTAGCTCTAAAGAGCTATGACTTTATGAACAGTATCGATACCCTTAATCAATCACATCCTTGCTTAGTCTTGGCGATCTATAGCCGGAAAAATATATGATAATTTTATCAAATGGACAAAGAATCTTTGAAGTCTTCCCACTTGTTTGAAAACAAGGAATCAAATGTTTAAGAAACGTTATATGATTTATCCAACAAAGTGTAAGCCATATCTATAGGTGTCTATATATTAAAGTGCGCTAGATACATTCTGGTATGTACAACAATGTAACCAAATTCATATAGAAAAGATGGCTTACCACCAACACTAGGATCTAAATCAGCTTCTTCTGCAGATGCTGCAACACACGAAACCCTAGGGAAATGGAAAACCCCAGCATTGTTGGACAGCTCGCGTTTGCTAACATCAGGTAAACTGAAACGCCTGACAACCTTAACGGCTTCCCCAACAATAAAAACCTTAAAGAGTACACCTCCTACAGCCACAAAAATGACAAAAGTATCACCACCTCACTAATTCAATCAAAACTACACATGAAATACACAAATTTAACCTTTAAATGAAATACATACCATGATTGATAAACTCCTGCAGAACAAGTGGTGGTTCAAGCTTCTGAAGAGAGACCATATCGTAGGCCAGAGACAACTCATGTGACTTTGCAACCAAAGGCTTTGCCACTGAGAACACAAAAACAACTCCATTCAGAAAAAAGAACAGCCGCAATAAACAATGTCTATCCCTCTATTGCCCTACCAGTTCATTCAGACTTGCATCCATGGCAAGTAAAGATCTGATAGCTATCCCCTACCTTTTATCGAGTTGTGGAAGTTCAAAAAATGGTTATCGATCAGTTGATTAATCCCAAATAAGCAACAACCAAATATAGATATACTTACCAAGAGGTAGTGAAAGACCAGCTTTATCCACTGCATCTGAGATAGACGAAGAATCTTTCTCTATAACCAATTGCCTGGGAACACCTACTTTGCCTGTCGAAAGCAAGTTACTCATCGTTTAAGCATAACAGCTTTATCAAAAGCATTCCAGGAACTGTAAATTAACAATCTTGGTGCATACAACTAATAAACAGACCCCCCTTTTTTCAGAATAACAGCTATTGTATATAGATAATCATAAGTTCATGACAACAGTCTCGTTGATCATAGAACAAAAGTGGAAAAATTACCATAGCTATCTGACAAGTTCAAGTCTGCGACATCTTCAAGCATGTATTGACGATTACATACCTGCTGTATGGCATCTGGAGGATCAAGGACCGCGACATGTGGATGTGTTTGCCTATAATCCTGTCCATAAAAAATTAAGTGCATAGGATAAGAGACGGGGATACTCTAGATGTACTCCTTTAGAATAAACTGAAAGGAGGCTTTAACAGAGAAAGCAAATGAACATATTAATATATCAGTTTCCACATTCGCATTCATTATTAATATTCTAACAGAATCAATAACTTCATGATAAAACTAGAACAAGAACAAGTTATCCTAGACGGATGACATAAGATCAATGCTGCACTACAAAAAGGTAAAATGAAAAAGATTCAAAACATTGATTAGGTTAAGCCTCTCCTCTTAAAGCTGGTATAGGCATTCACTATGAGAAAAAGAATCAGTTTATGAAGCCAGGAATACTATCCTGAAAACCAGCTAACAAGTCCATGAAGCAGAAATATTCTCAATTGGCCAGAAGCATTAGACTTTAACCTTAACTATGAAGTCATGAATCATAACGGTAGAAAGAGAAGGCAGTCTACGGGTTATGTGTGATGGGAACAAGCATAAACAAAAAAACCCAATCACTGTCAACTCTACTCTAATCCACATCATCAAGAAATTGCATGTATTTCACACCCTAAACATTTATGAATGTTGATCGCATAACACATATCAATTGTTATCTTTGATATGAACTAACCTCAAGAATACGACTCCACTTGCTTCCTGACAACTGCAAGAGAAGAAGAGCACAAAAAATTAAATATAGGTTATTAAGTAACATCTATTAAAAAGTACTAGTACAATACAAACAGGGAAAAATTACCAGACTGATTACTTCCCTGGGCAGAAACTAATAGGATATCTGGGTGTAAATTAACAGGAAAGACGGACATAAAACAATAAAAATGCACGAAGTAACATGAGGTAGTACAATGAACTAACCTTGTGGAGCACAATGTCAAAAGGACCTTGATCTGAAAGGGGTCTGCTCTGATCTATAGCGACAAACAGTATTCCCTTATTCCTACATAATGCAGGAGGAGCATGGTTAGACACTTAGTTGCAACGTAAGCATGATAAAAACAGATCAATTTGTATTAATGATAGTGCTAGACCTCAAAAAAAAACAAGTTCATTAAAAAATTAACAAAACAAAAATAATAGCATAGTTTAAAAAATGAATCAGTCGTAAGTGTATTTTTTTCAGTGAAGTCTATCAGTATGTTTAATCATTTCTAGTTCCAGATAATCCATCCTTCCTCACTGACAGTTGTTCAATGAACGTTTTTGTTTTGATAATCCTGGTGTCCTGTTAATTCCACGCGGCACTTGCTATCTCCCACCAGCATATGTACCGGGTAACTCTGCCTACCAAGGCTTGTTCAATGAACATATTAATATCTCTGAACACAAAGCCGGGTATAATCCAACTCTCTTAACCCCTCTCCTCCCTCACCCATTCAGAGTTCAAATCCTAAACAAATAAAGAAAACAAAACTAATGCCTGCTCTCTTGATATAGTGGTCACAAGAAATAAAAGGAATATTGACTGAAATATAGATAATCTAAATATCAATCAACCAATGCCTTAGTCGCAAAGTAAACCAAGAACCATCAGATAATGAATGCAATAGCAAGGAATCTGTAATTTTCAAACAAAACCGCATAAACGTGGATCTTAAATTACCCTTACATACACCCCAAAAACAATTTTTACACCTAATGAAAGCAAACATAACAGGCAATATCAAGGGACAATGAATTCAAGTGAATGAGGTGCATTTTGTACATACATACACACACACACACAAAATCCCTATACATACACACATACATCACATATGTGCACACACATGTAAATATATATTTATGTATATAGTATATTCAAACAGACTATGTTGCTCTGAGTCTGCAAAATGTCGCCAGGTGCATGTTGAATCCTCCAAAAGTAGTGTACTCTTTGGAGGATCCGACACAAGTACAGTAACATTTTTGAAGAGTCGGAACAATACAGATATTTTATATACATAAATATCTACACACACACTAACATACATATACATATATATGAATTCACATGTACACAAGGTCTAAGCCTAAAAAGGGTGATTTCACTGAACCTGCTACAAGGAGCTAAATCCATCAATCAACAAAGCATAGATGCAAAACATTCGAAGACGGGAAACACATGATATTTATAGCAGAGATTCTACCTAACCTACAACTTCCTTCTCAGACCATATATTTATGACAAAATATACATACTTAGATTGTGCCTACTTGGAATGCATCTATTCTAAATCACATATACACCTCTGCTTATTAAAATTTCTAACATAAACAACAATGTAAATGCAATTCAAAAAATAATCACAAAATTTCTTGAGAGTTTTATCATGATTTACAAAACAGGAAGAAAGAAAAATAGATTAATTACCTAGCTAGACCTACAAGCTTGGGCTGCAAAAAGCTCTTAGTTTTCTTGGATGTAAGAGCATAGCCTACCACCACCAACTTCATCTGTTGCTGGGGAGACCCATGAGCCACCACCATTTCCATTTCCCTTTCCTCTTCCTCTTCTTCTACCTCCCTCTCATACCCCACTACATTTTCACCCCCCATCCTCATCCCTCTAAAAAACACCTTTCTTTTACACCAAAATTTATGTATTTACACCAAATTACTTCACAAAATTTCACCCTACACAACCAAAACAATAAAAGAGTGAATCTTTTTCCAAAAAAACTTAACCCCAGATAACCAAAATCAAGAAAGATTCAATCTTTCTTCAAAAAAACTTAACCCCAGATAACCAAAACCAGCAAAAGATTGAATCTTTTTTCAAAAAAACTTAACCCCAGATGACCAAAATCAAGAAAGATTCAATCTTTCTTCAAGAGAACTAAATCCCAGATAGCCAAAAACAAAAAAGATTTAATAGTTGGTGTAATCTGAAAGTTGTTTCAAAAGGGTCTGAATTCCAAAGAGGGAGAAATGAAAAACAGTTGGTTTACACAAAGTAACACACACTCAAAAACACATATATATGTTTGTATGCATCTAGAGAGAGAGAGAGACACGGCACACACACGAAGAGATATGAACGGTTTGTTTGTAATGTTGTAATGCAACACAAGTGGATGGATGGGTGGTCTTTATAGGCAGAGTTTTTGACCAAAATTGGTCCCAAAAAAAGGGATTTTTTAAAAATAATTAGATTGCTTTGGCCTTTGGGGCACATCCAAAACAATTGTATTTTATTTTATAAAAAATTATTGTTATTAATTATGATAACAACAAATATATATATATATAACCCCACAAGTAAAATTTAGAGAGGATAGTGTGTATATATATATAGACATTACATGATTGTTTTGGATAGATTCTTGATATTTTTAGAAATTTAAGTATGACTGTATTTATATAGTTAATTAATGATAAGGATAGTGTTGAAGAAATATATATACTGAGGGGATGTGTGGGATAATTGTGATAATGCTTCAGGAGTATAATATATTGTGTTTAAATTCAGAACGAGATTGCGGACGGGACATTATCATTTTATTTTGATGTGATAAAATGGATAAATAATAGTAAAAATTAGCATAAGAGATGAATAGAACAGAAAAATGGAATAATAATAAAAGATATTGATAAAATTAGAAGGTGAAGTTTGGTGATTTTTGTTCAATATATGGTAGTTGCCAATCACATTATCAAATGCTTAAAATGTATTCACAATCTGATTGGAGATTGAGATCATCCAAATTAGAATTTTGAAATAATTTTAGAAGCTTTTTTAAAATAAAATAAAATTGTAGGCTTTAAAAACATGTTATTTCAAGAGTTTATAAATAATGTTTATAGTATACATCATTTGTTTTGATTCATTCTATTTTTGATATGATAAATTGTGACATATACCTACAACGCGTAGTCTTTTTTATCATTTTGAAATAGACTAATTTTTTAGTATAAACTTATCTCCAAAGTCTCATATATTTTCTTTATTGGGAACCATTTGATTAATCGAAAATTATGAGTCATAGCCCCAGCCCCCAAGACATATTTCAACCAAGCTTATTCTTAATATATTTTAGAGTTAGACAAAGAAAAAAATAATTAGGATCATGATAATCATGTGCCATAAGTTCTAATCCTCGTTAATTTTGCAAAGTTCATATTAACAAAATGAATATATTTTGATACGTAAGAAAGTTAAATTTTCAACGTTTTCGATTGATCTTTAAGACAATGAAAGAGAAAATAATCGACAGAGGGTTAATTTGTCGAGTTACTTAAAAAGTTGTCCCTCAACACTATGTGTTTCGTATCTATCCACCTATATTGATAGGTATAACATAGGTGTAATTTAATTGTGTTATTTTATTTTGTTGAAAAAATATGACAAAACAAGAAAACAAGACATGTTTGTTTACAATAACAAACAATATTAAAATAATCCAACTTTCTTTTATGATATTTATTTATTTATTTATAATTATTCATTTGCCATATTTTCCTCATGGTGTAGTATTTGTGATGTGCTTAAGGAATGATTGAATTTCACTTTTGTAATTAGCTCAAGACAATATTAGAATAATATATTTGCTTTCCTTTTACGCTAAAAAAAAATCAACTCTATGAATCTTTGCTTTTAGTATTCCATTATTATTTATTAGGTTTCTGGATATACATTGAATTTGCACGTGATTAATTATGATGAGATAAATCTGAAGCATGCAAGATCACAAATAAGTCGTATTTGATTAATATAATAATTATCTAAATTCATAAATTTCATTTTTCGCTCCAATCAAGATACTATCAACAAAAGAAGCAAGATCACAAATAAGTCGTATTTGATTAATATAATAATTATCTAAACTCATAAATTTCATTTTTCGCTCTAATCAAGATACTTCCAACGAAACAAGTTATTGGCACAAATTTCAATCAACTCACATGATAAATAGAATTCACCTAAATCATAGTCACAATTCCAAAGATTTCATATAGTACTATGATTATCTAATATCTAATATACTCGGTACTTTTTGTTGAACAAGTAAATTGGTTGAATTTTGTATCTGAAGTAGATATATGTGTTCTATGTGATATAATACAAATCAGTTGTCACGTAAGACAAGTATATCTCACGTAAATTGTCATGTAAGACAAGTATATCTCATCATGTAGGAGTAGGACCCATGTATCTATTTATTCAATTTTATATAAATTTAAGTGTTTGTTTATCTACATCTAAAATTAAAGAATACAAATATTAGTTAAACTTAAATTAAAAAACACGTGTATATATTATGCCGTTTTCAAATATCTCCTCTTCATGACAAAATAATATCACGAGGGTGATAATAGCTTGAATGGAAGACACAGTTACTCTAGTCATCATCCATCCCACACAATATCGTACTAATTTGTACCATTATTTTTTTTGCATTGTGGATGACATCGATCCTTTAAATTATATAAATATAAACTTAATTAATACATAGCAGAATCTTTTAAACGTGTTATTATATTTCATTTAAACATTTGAAGTAAGTCTTGTTTTAATTATGAATATTTAAACTCTTAATAAATTTTTCTAATTACATATTTCGATTCAAGTTTTTTTGTAACGTAGATAACTTAACCACTTAAACTACATCATCTTTTTTAATTATACATATCAACTTCAATATCTCATAAAGCCTTAGATTCGCTTAAAAAAAAGGATAATGTACATAATTAAAATAGTAACACTTGTAAATACGCATAAGAGTTTTTCAAAAATTGAAGCAGAAGTTAATTAATATGAATACTTTACTATATACTCAGATACTTAATTAAAATAAATTATTGTTTAATCATCTAAATGAAATATTTATGACGAATTTAAGATATTATTAATGCATTCTAGAAAAAGAAAATATACTGATGATATATCATGCATGTAATTCTTTAATTAAATAAAACATAGTGGATTTACTTGAATCTCATTCTTAATAATAGGACCCAAATTTAAAAAAAATAAAAAAAATGAGCCACTGGTTTTTGATAGCTAGGTATCTAGCCTTATGTCTTCCGATTTGTCATCACTATTGTCTTTATCCCTAATATTTTGGATTTATAATAAGTCGTAGAAAAGATGTGATAAAATAATGTCAAGTTTGATGGAATACGAAAAAATATTCATGATTAAATTTGAGAATAAATTTATTTGGTATTTAATTGAAAAATATACATTTTAAAAAAAAAAAATTAATATTTTTAACAAAACAAAATATAAATTTGATTTCATGTTTTGATCCATGATGACTTTAAAAGGGCCTATGGCCTAGTCGTGGCAAATATGACCGGTTGATATTATTGGGCCGAGTAAAATGTTGGAGAGTTTTATATGAGATCCAGACCCAATTAGCTATTGTAAAAAGGTCTAGGGATTAGAAAGAATGGTTATGCAAATTATGTTGAAGCTTTGGCTGTCAGTCATCTCTCATTTCCTTTCTTTGTTCTCGTATCTCATCCCCTTCTAGTTACCTTCTTCTATTAATCTCTCCTTAGTTAGTGCGTTCTTACTTTGTTGTGTGTATTCTAGTTGTAATTTGTATTCAACAATAAATAAATATATATAATAGTACTTGTGTTGGAATCGAGTTTGTTTCATTTCACACCTTGTCTCACGAACCAAACGACCTATTATTATTATTATTATTATTATTATTATTATTATTATTATTATTGTTATTATTATTATTATTTCAACGTGTACTTTTTCGAATCTTATCTTGTTTTTGCTACATAAAATATTTGGAGTTTGTTATATATGTATGTAAACAAGTGTATTTTTTTTTAAAAACGGAAGTAAGGAACCTTATCAACAAGATCAATTAATTAAGATAGCAAACCTAATATACGTACGTAATTTCCCTTCTTCTAAATTATGTAGTCTAATAAATAATACTCTTCTCGTTTTAAATTGTTTATCTGGTTTTAACATGATATACAATTTAATAAATTAAAGAACATTTTTGAATCTTGTGATCTTAAATTAAAGATGTAACAAATGTTCTTCAATTATTAGGTGTTAAACATGTCACACGAAAAATTAGAATTAAAGAATTGCCAAAAAAGATAGAAAGTGACATTTTTTTTAAATAGACTGGAAAAAAAAGTAAGACAGAGAAACTAAAAATATATAATGTATACATATAACAACAACGAACCCATTGATAATATATAAACATGATATTGACACAGTAATGTATATCCATAATAATTTGAGAGACACAAATAGAAGGAATAAAGTTGCTGCTTTTAGGTCTATGACAACATATATCAACAACAATTTATTTTTTCTTGACCCATTATTAAATGAGTTTTTAGTACAATATATAAAACTCCTAATTTTATTTACTAAAATTGTTTCAAAATGGGCCTCTTAGGGCGAAATCTTGATTTCGTCGGACAATATGAATATCAAACACCAGGTGGAAAACCTTTTAAAAAAATCATATAAACCAGAGAAAAGGAACGGAGGGAAGGTAGGGGTACAAGAGGTTGTGAATTCGAAAAGGAACGGAGGGAAGGTAGGGGTACAAGAGGTTGTGAATTCGAGTAACCGAGAAAAAAATAAAAACATATTCCGTTGCCGGGACTTGAACCCGGGTCTCTCGGGTGAGAGCCGAGTATCCTAACCAACTAGACTACAACGGATGGATGATGAAATTAACCTTGCAAAATTATTGATCAATACAGTTGTAATTTAAACAAACATCCAAATGAATATTAAACCTCCTAGACCGCCAATCCAACCTCTAGTTTTGTGTTTAGAGGATTCAAAACCTAAATATATAGATTTAAAAAATTATCTTATACATACAATATAATTGTTTACTATGAAATTCGGGTGAACATCCTGACAATCCTTAGATCAACCCCTACCTCTGAGTCTGAAACAAAGACTCACAAGAAAAACACCAATAAGATTGTTCAATACAATCATACTAATGAAAGACAATAAACATTAATTAGTTTTAGATAAGATAAGTCGAGGATCTATCATAAACAACTTTCATACTAATGAAAGACAATAAACATTAATTAGTTTTAGATAAGATAAGTCGAGGATCTATCATAAACAACTTTTGCATATATTTCACAAAAGTAGGAATAAAATCTGCATATATTCTACTCTATTCAGACCTCACTTATATAATTAAACACAATATGTTGTTTGTTGTTGTAATAGTAGTTTCAGATAAGGCCTAGTAAGGTTTTAAACAAGCTTAACTGTTCAATTTCAGATAAGTGTACTGTGTATGTTTAAGGCTGCACCTTTTGCCTAGGCCAAGTCATGTGTTGTAGATTATGCCCACAATTAGCACCCTAATTAAAGTGTATTAGTCCAAATAATTAATCTTAGTAGATTTATTCCCTTTTGCTAAGCCTTGGTGACAAGAATATTACACGTTAACTATGTTGGGAGATAGCCAACTAATAACAAATATCTTATCAAATAGTCGAGATAACTATAAACTAGCCCGAAACTACCACTAATATGCCAATTAGGTAGCATTGAATACCATCTAGATAGGGGCAAAGCTAGTTTGTTTTTAACTGTATCCCTTTCGTTAAAAAGTTATATTGTATAATAGAACATCTTTATACTTTAACTTCTGTTAATGAAAATTCTGACTTCATCATTGCATCTAAATTCGTAAAAATATAACGTGTAATACAAAATGTGTCAGAGTCACATAGAACCACTCAATTTCAAGAAACATAACTTCTTATTGAAAATATTACTACTACAACATACATAGTTATGATCATCAAAACTAATTATACACTATTTGCTATCTTTAATTATCCAAACTATCGCTATAATTGATAATCAGGACTCAAAACAAGTACCGCTATTTCTGAAATTTCCTCAATCATGATCTTGAGGTTTGAAGGGCTTATATGTCTTGAGATCTTGTGTAAGGCCTTCTATGGATCCAACAGCAGCAACAAGTGACACAATCAAGCAAGCCCAACTCAATATATGTAACCATATCCATTTGAATGAATATTTAGGTATTTTCCTTTGTGCAATGTGCATTTCTATTGGGAAATAAACAGTTAATGGATAAAATGAAGCTGCCCCAATTAAGCCTAATATTGCATTGAAAAATGGGAAAATCATAGCAATTATTGCTGTTATTATAACATATATTGTCCTCCACAACATCCTAAAATAGTTAAGATTGTAAACACCAAACCATGGGATGTTTATGTCATGTTGGGATTTAATGAATTTATTTTCTGGCCATTTTTCACTACAACGACCCTCCACAAATCCATATATTGGTTGGCAAAAAACCTGAAAATTAAAGGAAAATATTTATTAAATTAAAAATAGCCAGGAAATGTATAATTTACGTATAATCTATATGTATACCAATTAGAAAAAGTAAACAATGAATATGTAGATTTTGCTTAAATTTTATACACTGACAATGTAACAGAAGATTGTGTGATCAAGTCACTTAAAGATAACTACAAGTAACTGATCAAAAAAATTGAAAGAGTTTGAGTTTTGAACACAAAGGTGGATCATAATTAAACTTTATATCCAGTATGGCATTGAATCCATTCGGTATTTGAGTTATTGAGTTCAAAATTTAATGTTTATACATATTTGATAGATTTCTTTACTCGTATAGGTAACCTAAAACCTGAAAAATAGAATGGGCATTCACTTATAGCTAGTTATACCATATTAGTTACCTAGAAAATAACATAACTTGTTATCATAACTTCAATATACTGGCAACATAATATTCTTTTAGGATTTCAAGATATATAATATATAAGTACATGCAAGTTCTTTGAAAATGTATAATATAGACACACATATTTATTACCTTGGAATAAAACAAAAATACCTATCAATATAGGAATGAAGTGAACCTTAATAGAATGGAATGAATATAGATGATTCATATAATCGACCTCAACTTTATGTACCTGGTAAGCTCCGATGAGGTGGATGGCGATGCAAACGTTAGCGAAATCGATTAGCCAAAAGGGTTCATAGAAACCAAATCCAGTGAGAAAATTTCCAGGAGCATTGTTGCCAAAGGCTGCATAGCCAATGGTACCACATAACACATAAAATAAAGTTGTGGTAAAAACTCCAACAAGTGATGCTCTCTTCATAACTTTGTTCTCTGCTGGTGGTGATCTCAATGTGTCCTGCAAAAATATTATAAATTATATTAATTAACTATTTAAAATAATTTTAAATATTTAAAAAAGTAGAAAACATTATTTAACTCTCCAAGTAGTCAGTAAGACGCGTAAATTAGTAGAATTGAAGGAGTGTATTGCATTATCATGTCACCAAAAGATCTACTGAATTGACCAGAGGAGTAGCTCTCATGTGATAAGCACTCTTCACGTGAGAGTAAAAAGGTGAAAGCTTCCGAAAGGTAAAAGAAACAAACATATATATTGAAATGACTTGTTCACGTGGACAAAAAGGGATTGCTAATATTGTAAACTTCATCTACGCACCTCCAATTCTAAGATTGTAAATTTAAGTCACCAAGAGAGTAAAAAGATGAAAACTCTACATGGAGCTAGATATCCCCAAAAAAGAAAAGATCCAACTCGTAATAATTGTTAGAGAGGGATACCAAATTTATCTGAATCCAATACATAAAATCATAACTTAAATTTATATATAAAAATTTGCTAAACTATAACAAATAATATATATGATTTCAAAACTTTAAAAATATCACACCATGTGTTAAAATTTTAAATATTAAATTCATAAAATTTAAATCACGATTCTATTACTTGTTAGGTGTTTAGTCACTTGTCAAATCACCAAAAGATTTGGTTTTAGGGAATAATGCCAAACAAGTTCCATGTCGTGCACATCTTCTTTTTTATTTTTTGTGATTCATTATGATCAATCATTAATATAGACAAACTGGTACAAATTTAACCTATTTAAATAACATATTATTATCTTATCATAAAATTTAAAGAGGTGGCCAATTGAAGTAATAAAAATGTGACACATGGTCATATATATCACAACAAATATGAAAATGGTTGTTAAGAAGAAGAAAGAGAGTTGGCTTTCACTTCTATGAGTCAAAATCGTGGTCCCTATAGAATAATAGGAAAAGTGAAAACTATATATTAAAAAAAAAGAAGGTAAAATACATTGATACTTTTTTCTATTTATTAAAAAATTATTTAGATATTCCAAATTGTGATTTATACTAATTGAGTACCTACTACCTAAGTATATAATAAAGTGTTCTTATTAAATTAGCTGAAATTTTCAAGCATTTATTATATAGAAAAATTAACCACATAAAATTATATGATATCCTTTAATTATATATACACATCAATATCAATTTGAGATAAACCTGATGAAATTTTATGACTTACTGAGGTTAATGTAATAATTTTTATTATATTTTAAATAATTAACTTATTTACTTTAATAAACACTTGAGAAACACTTGAGAGTACTTATTGCCCGAAGGGTAGCGACAGTAATGTGGTTTCGCTAGATTTGGATCTTGGGTACTTTGACTGAGCCACCGGAGGTGATCACGTCGTGCTCAATCAAATAATGGACACTGACTACGATTTGGATTGTCTCCCCGGCTAGCGGAAGAGGGGATTTCTTTCTGGCTGCTACGCTCGCTTCGACGAGCTGGGACGTAGAAGTGAAAACCCTAAACTTAAAACCCTACCCTTCTTTGCTACTCACTATCTAAGGGGTAAATCCGAAGAGTACACACAAACATTTCAAAATATTGAATGAAAACGATCGTCTAAAAAAAAACTATTTTACATATATTCAAATTTTCAGTTGAAATAAAAAGATAAAATTCACTATATCTATTTAAGAGGTAGATAAAAATCATAGATATTGTATGGTCTTTATCAACTTTATTATGTAGCACATGCATCTACTCACCATAAAAAGTATATTTTTTATATAATATAAATATGTCTATGGATACATATGATACCACATGCCATTGTTTGTTATATAACTCTAACAAATACCTAATATATTTTATTTTATTTTTCAATATTTCAAGTTATACAGTAATTCATAAATATGAACTAAATTATAGTGTGATAATGTAATATTAGATCGTACACTTTATGTGATTGGTGATTTTAGTGAGACGATAAATTTAACCCAATCAAATCCGTAATAAAAAGATGCATTCAAGTTTCAATTTTTAATATTAGGTCATAATATCTTATATAAGGTACATTTTTTGTTTTCTTCTATGATTGTTTAAAAAAAAATCTATGATACTTATCTTATTGACGTTGTCATCTAAAAAAAAAAGTCTAAACTGACATAATCTCAAACAATAATTTTTTACCTAGTTTAATTTGAAGACTGTCTTTTTCTCTATACAAAGTTACCAACACATTATTTTGATATATATATATATATATATATATGTTAAAATGTTAACGCTTTGAAAGGATGATAATAGAGATATATAAGTGATATTTTGACATACACGTGCAACGTACGTATACGAAAATTCTTGCCTGTATTTCAATGAGAATGGTGGCAAAAGCATAAGCAAAGGCAATATCTCCAATAGATTGTAAACATCTCCAAACTTTCTGAGATCCTGACACGTCTACACCAACTATTGTCCCTGTTAGGCTAGTCTTCACATGATGCCCAGCACCTATTTTTTTAAATAAAAAATGCAGACAATTAATTAGTGTGTCTTCATATACCACAAAAATAATCTACAAAATAGTGACAACCATTTTAAAAATATTTTATTAGCATAACAGTTTAAATTTTGAGAGTTAATTTTTTTAAAAAAATTTTATTCGAAGATTTAGATATAAATTTTTAAAAATTATTAGTGCTATAAGACATTAAAATTTACCATTTACACATGCTATAGTTTACCGTTCAAAATGTTTAACATATATATATATATATAACAAAATCATAATTAAAGAAAAACTCATTTGGCTCTCGAAATTTGAATACTTCGACGTAAATTGAGATGACAGAAGTATTATTTGTATTATATTAGAAACTAACGATTATTAAAGATTTTTACTTGTATTTATCTAATAAGTGATCTGAATAATTAAAAAATTACTTATATTGTACATGTGGGAGCACAACGAATTAAGATCTCTTGTCTATTTATAAAATGACTTTTTCAGATATCTTACGTGTAAAAAGGAAACTTTCTAGTAAGAAAATACAAAAAAATAAATAAAATATAAGTGAACTACAAAATCAATTCTCCGTACCCGCAACTTTGGCTATGGAAAGTCCAAGACCAATAAGAGAGTAAGCAAAAGACATAACAGCTGCAAGAATTGATAGCCATGCAAGTTTATGGAAATTTTGTATTTGGCTTAGAATTATTTGTATTATTGCAAAAATAACCATAAATGGGTAATTTGATACTGTGCAACTAGCTTGGTGTCCCTCCTTGTGAAAACAATTTGACCTTACTACTGCCCTGAATAATAAATAAAAAAATTAGGAACATTAATAAAAAAATTATTTAATAAATTAATTAAGTTTAACACAAATTAGATTTTTTAAAACTTAAATTAAACTTACTTCATACTAATAGATGCAGTAATTGTGTATCCAATGGTAATTCCTACTAGATTACCATATTGAGCTATTCCACAAAGTTGCACTTTAAATCCTCCTGTTTAAAACACCCAAAAAGGGACAATTTAATACATTTAATAAAAAATTGAATAGTTCGACTCTCGAAAAATGAGTATTTTAGGAGATGGAAAATATATTCAAGTGAAATTAGATATATATTTTTGAATTCACACTCAACTAATAGAACTGACGACTGATATAGATATTGAATATGTTGTATACTGTCAGTATATCTAACTTAAATCCGATAGTAATTTGTTACCTAAGTGAGAGCGGACAACCTCCATGTAACTATAGTTTCTCTTGCCGGAGCCGGGGCCCGGAAATCGATAACAATCGGCGAGCAACGTTGAAGTAAAATAGGTGATGAAAGAAAAGAGGAAGAGAATAACAGGACCAGCCACCCACCCTAGCTGAGCCATTGCCCATGCTAGTGACAACACTCCTGACCCAATCACCGCAGTTATTATATGTGCACTCGCCGTTAGCACGGTCCCTTCAATTCAAAATTGGAACGATACAGAGAATATTAGTACGACATTTGTAAAAACATGACAAGTAGAAACCAAGAAAAAGAGAAGAAAATTCTATGTATTCCAATTTCCATCTATCCCTATTATTGTGTGTCTTACTTTAATTTCTATTTGACCTTGAATTTCTAATTTTATCCCTAATAACATAATTTATCCACAAAGATATTTATGGTCAATTTTAAATTATAAATTTGACAAATCATTCATTCTTATATACTTTCTAAAATTTTCTGGTTAGTCAAATACTGTCATATGACGTAAATTAATGAGATGAAAGAAGTAATATGTATGTGTATGTAACGACGTATAGTGATTATGTGTGCATTAAATCCAGTTATAGAGATTCAAAAGCCAAAGACAAATCTTATATTAGACCATTTAAGTTTACAAACTCTATCGTCAAATTAAAATTGAAATGATACAGAAAAAATTAGTATGACATCTGATGGATAAGAATGACAAGTAAAAATTGAGAATAATATATCTAAATTTATAAGGTACCTGTTCTTTTTTCGCGTCCATCATCATCAACATTTTTCTGAACTTGTCCATTTTCTAATCCTTTTGGTGATTGTTCTACATACATATTGGTACTATTCTTCTCAAATTCTGATGCCATAATTTTTTTTGTAAGAGTTTTGTTATATTGTGTTGTGTTTGGAGTTGGGAAGAAGATGGAGAGAGGTTTATGAAAAGAAGGTAAAAGAGGGGACAAATAAGAACATATATACAAGTGAATGTAGAAATTATAACGGAATAGCTCGAAAGACCCTTATATTTATTTCGTTTTGTCATACTTGGCTTTTGCATTCTTCGATGTTTCATTTAAGTATATATGCATATTCAAACAAATCATTTTAAACACTCCTCACCTCGTGTGCTAGCTCTTGTGACATTCTGATATGATCAACATATTAGTGTCCACATCGAACATAAAATATTAATTTATTTATTTTCAAAAAATCTTTTTTTTTCTTTTTCAATCCACCATCACCTTTATTACACTGAATCTTCCTATTCCTTCTACCATCTTCATCTTTTTATGTTCTACTAGAAAATAAGAAATTAACGATACAACAAAAACAAGATAAGAGGACAAAAATAGAGAAGAATTTTATCTCCAAACAAACAGATCTAATTCCCTTTTCAAAACTGAAAACCATCTTTAGTGGCACCATAAACAAAGAATTTCATAACCATTTCCCAAAAAATAAAAATAAAAATAAAAATAAAAATAAAAAGATGTTCATCTTTTCTCCATCAAATAATTTCATCATTAAAAATCATTTCCACTAGTAAAACATCCTTAGTAAAAAAAAATTGATACTAAAATAGCTATACAATTTCATCTCACAAAAATGGATAATGATTTCTATCTGGATAAAGTTAAATAATTGTTTTTTCTCAAACATTGATTGGAAGTTGGAGAAAATGAGGAGGAACAGGAAAAGGGGAGGGGTAAAAAAAGAAAAAAGAAGAAGGGTGAAATCTAATTTTAATTATTTTTTTTTTAAAAAAAGTTTATTCTTTTTTAATCTATTTTTTATGTTGATGCTCGTTATACATAATGAGTGAAACTCACGTATTTTTTCGAATTCAACTATCAAGTTGTCACATAGAATCAGTTGCATATCATAGGGGCTTTAAAATATATCATACATACTTATACATTAATAATATATATAATTGATAAATTAATTGGCCGAACATATATATAGTAACTTATAGCTATCATTTTCCTCAATACCTAACATTTGAGATATTTTTTACCTACTAGTATGAAATTTGGGTGGTGTGTTATAATATTTTTAGGTCAAGTATGTTAGGCATTGATTTTTTCATCCTCGAAGTTTTTATATATTTTTTGTATAATAAAGGGGATGCATAGTTTTCTAACCAATAATTTTCATTGGTTGTTGTTTTTTGAACATCTATTTAATAAATAAATTTGTTTTAATTTTATATTTTTTTACATTATCAACGTGTGTATATTCTTATTCAAAAAATTAATATATCAAGAATTATTTAGTTTTTTCAAAAATATACATGATATATTTATTTTTCTTTTGCATAATTTGAATTTGAGATGAATTTAATAAAGTAACATAGTAAGTGAAGATCTATATATCCAAGTGGATGGTAGTTATTTCATATTGTTTTCAGGGTGGTATATAATAATAATAATAATTATTTTTTAAAAAATTATTATTATTATATAGATAAATCCAAACAAAGATGGCCCCCACAATTTGCTAAAGTATTGCATTTGGTCCTAACCACTGAAAATGAAACGAGTGTATTAATCAGTCATTGAGAAATTTTAATTGCAAAGTCGGATATTGTGGTCAATGGTAAACACTCTTCCATTCTTAATCAGAAGTTTCATGTTTAAGTCCTGCATATGAAGTTGTCTTTAATAGGGAGCGCTTTATCTCTAAAAAATAGAAATTTTCAATATAAATCTAAATTAATCGAACCCCAAAATAAATATCCGATATGAGATGTGAGATGGAAACCTAAAAATTGAACTTTTAATAGCAATTTGCCAAACAAGGAAAACATGGAGATAGTTAATCAGCTAACTAGTCATTCTCATGCTTTAGGGTCTATTGATAAAGATATATTTAAATATGCGCGAATTTAAGATTTGAAGTTTACATGTTTGTAATTCTAATTTCTTAAAATTATCAAATTTTAAATTTCAAAATTTTCACATATTAAATAAATTTCTTTAGAAAAATATAAATTTAAATAAATTAAATTATTAAATTCGATCGAACACACGAAAATCATATGTGAGTTACGTAACCTTGTGGTATTTTCCATCTAATTATTTCAATTCTAGATAAACAATAATTCTTCTTTTTTGTGAACCAAATATTCTTATTCTATCAATTAGTGAAGGGACTTTGGATACCCTTTTCATTTATTCTTAATGTTGATATTAGACAATTATTGCATTCGATATTATTGTTTTATATAAGCATATTTTTTTCCATATAAACTAGCTATATATGCAAAGATTTTATACCATTGGTGGGGTTTAGTCAATTTTGTACAGTACTAATTAATTCATATAATAATAATTTTTTGAAAAATCAGTAGATTGATATAATTATAATTAAGTTTTTTAACTAATATGTGTCTGATCCTCGAGCTATTTAACCCGTAAAAGTCAAAACTAACAAAGATTTGGGGTGTGTACGGTATATATGGGTCAATTTTTTCATGTTCGGTTAATTAACGTTTTCAAAAAATACTTGTTCAAAAAAAATAGAGAAAACAAGTTTTATAAGTGACATTTTGATTGTGTCTTCCCCATTGCTCAACATACCTTATCTTCACCCTCACCCCATAGCCAGTGGGCAGAGCCACCTTATAGTTAGGGGTTCATCTGAACCTCGTTCAGCGAAAAAATTTATTATTTGTACATGGTTAGAATAACTTTTTAGATAGATATAGTAGATGTCGAATCCTCTTCGACTACTTCGTGTGTCTATTTCTTCAGATTTTGAACCCCCTTATTTAAAATTCTAGCTCCGCCACTTATAGCCCCCATCCCCACTACCCCACACCCCCACTTCATATAATATTTATCTAGATTATATATAAATAATTTTAAAATAATATTTTATTTCAACAACTTTCAGCAATAACTTACATTATTTATATATATCGAACCCCTTTCGATTAATTCGTGCTGTTGTTTCTGTTATGAGAAAATGTGACAACCACTTTGTTTAATGAATTATTTTTCAATGTGCACGTCCCCATCTTCTTCTCCAGAAATTTCTCCTCTATTTTCTCAACCCCTACCCCTTTTTTGAAAAATAAATGGTACTATAATAGTAGGTCACAAAAGTACAATTATTCCGTCCGTTTTAATTTGTTTATTTTAATTTCAACTCAGCCTAGAATTTAAAAAAGTAATGAAGAATTTTATGTATAGTATGGCATCAAACTAAAAAATATATATAATATATCAAAATGTCATTTAGATTTTGTTATCTTAAATATGTGAGAAGTATTTAAATACAAGGATCATTCATAATATTATGTTATAAATAAATCTCTACACACCGAATGATCTTTAGTAATTAGTTCGAGTATTTCGTTCGAACCATTTTATTTGTCGCCCTTCTTAAAGATAGATGGTTCAAACTACTCTCTCCATCTAATTTAGTTGGCCAGTTTGAAAAATCAAAAGATAATTTATCACCCGATCAATTCCTAATTTAAGTATAGTCAATTCCCAATGCATTTACCATATTGAATTTATTATATTCAAAGGGTAATATTATAAAAAAATTATTTTTATTTATTGCTCATAAATAGGTTTGTCAAGTCTATAGAAAAAAAGAATGGAAGGATTACAAGGGTATAGTGGAAATCAATTATTAAAACGATAATTATTCTGAAATAATTAATTTTTAATAAAACAACACTTATCATGGGACAGAACGAGTAATAATTAATATGGAGATTGTAAAATTTAAAAGAATTTTTGTCCTTATTAGACTATTATTACAATGCACACGAGATGCCGCATATAAATAACGACTCCTATGTTTTCACATACAATTTTGTCAAAGATGATGTCTCTTAAAACTAAAATAATCATTTTTTAAAGAAAAAAACAAAAGTGATTAGTACTTTCTCTTTGACCATTCACTTTTAATATAACTAATTTAGTTCCTTCTCTAACAATAATTTGTTCTAATTAAGTAATACGTCACCACTTTGTGATATTGTAACATGAATATATTTCTATTAATTAGTATATATATATTAGGTTTAGTCAAATATCATATGAGACTGAACTAAACTTATTATATGGACTACCTAGATATTGACTCACTTCGAACTAATAATTAAGTGACACGCTTCCCAAGAAAGACGATTGTATATAATTAAATTTTTTTTTAGAGAAAAGAACACTTGTACCCAAAAAAGGAAAACTATTTACAAACGACTATCCATTACTTTCATACCCCTTGTTTTTAACTATTAATGCGCGTTTTCTGCTTGATACCATCAAAGTATATATATAAATTGATGGTATCAAAGAAGAAGAAGTAGTGCTTCAGTGAAAACACTTCTTAGTTACTCCTTGATATCATTAGAGTATATATATACTCTGATGGCGTCAAGGAGGAACCTGCAGTGTTTCAGTGAAAAAACTGCTCAATTATTGTTTGATACCATCAGCATATATAGATACTCCGATGTTATCAAGGATGAAGAAGCAGTGGTTCATTGAACAGAACAAGGGGCAGTTGGGTAAATAATTTGGATTGGGTCCAAATTGGCTAAATACTTTGCCTAATGGGTCTAATTTTGTGTAGTTTTCCCAAAAAATTATAACCATAGTGTTCAGAGTTTTGAACCTGAGACTTTATAGTTCTCAACCACTTCTTTAACTACTAGGTCACACCCTTGAGTATGAAAAGCGGTCGTATATAATATAAAGTACTATACACTATATAATACAAGCCTCTTCGTTCAAATACAATCACATAAATGAAAAGGAGGTAATAGTAATTCACACCCATACACAAATATAAATTAATCGTGATTAATTAATTAATACTTACTTCCACCTTCAACTTTTAACTTAATCGAAGCATAGTATATTAATGTGATTTAACGTATGTTGGACTCGAAGCATAATTAGAGTATTTTCTGATGGATTTGCCGCATTAATTATTATTGCCTTCTATCCTCGAGGGAGCGATAGGGAAGACTCGAGAGACCTTAAGCATAATATACGCTATCATCAATCACTCTATTTTTTCAACGCATATATTTACAGAATGCGGAGATAAAAAGTAACAGTCAAACGAACATATTTTGAGTTTAGATGGCCACAACAAGTAATATTCATTGCTAGGAGTGCAACAGAAATCCATCAAATAACAAACAACCAAGACAAACACATCACATTACATCACACACCACAATGTATTCACTCAGAACTCGTCTCCTTCATCACCGCCATCTTCATCTTCCATTTCAGCACCAACCTCCTCGTAATCCTTTTCCAGGGCAGCAAGGTCCTCACGGGCTTCACTGAACTCACCTTCTTCCATACCCTCACCAACGTACCAGTGCACAAAAGCACGCTTGGCATACATCAGATCAAACTTGTGGTCAATGCGAGAGAAGACCTCTGCGACACTAGTTGAGTTAGAGATCATGCACACAGCTCTTTGCACCTTGGCAAGGTCGCCTCCAGGAACCACAGTAGGTGGTTGGTAGTTAATACCACACTTGAAACCAGTAGGACACCAGTCGACAAATTGTATAGTACGCTTGGTCTTGATGGTGGCCACAGCAGCGTTTACATCCTTTGGCACAACATCACCACGGAACATGAGGCAGCAGGCCATGTACTTGCCATGACGAGGGTCACACTTAACCATCATAGAAGAGGGTTCAAATGTGCTGTTTGTGATCTCTGCAACTGAGAGCTGCTCATGGTAAGCCTTCTCAGCTGAAATGACCGGAGCATAGGAAGAAAGCATAAAATGGATTCTGGGATAGGGTACAAGATTTGTCTGGAACTCATTCACATCAACATTCAGGGCTCCATCAAACCTCAAAGAAGCAGTCAGAGAAGAAATGACCTGCGTAGTAAGCACAGAAATTACTATCTGCGGTTCAAGAAGTATGTAGTATGTAAGACACAGTTCAGAATGATATGCTACTAAATTACCTGTGAAATAAGGCGGTTAAGGTTGGTGTATGTGGGGCGCTCAATGTCCAGTGAGCGCTTGCAAATGTCATAAATGGCCTCATTGTCAAGAAGAATTGCAACATCAGTGTGCTCAAGCAGGGAGTGAGTTGAAAGCACACTGTTGTAAGGTTCCACAACAGATGTTGAGACTTGTGGTGAGGGATAAATTGTGAATCCAAGTTTTGATTTCTTGCCATAGTCAACTGAGAGACGCTCCAGTAAAAGTGACCCAAGACCAGAACCAGTGCCACCACCAACAGCATTAAAAACCAGGAAACCTTGAAGGCCAGTACAGTTATCTGAAAGCTTCCTAATGCGGTCCAAACAAAGATCAACTATTTCTTTACCAACTGCACAAAAAATACAAAGATGACCATCAGCACACAATTGAGCTGAAAAGAAGAGTAAAAAATGCAGTAATATATATACTTGTATAATGGCCACGGGCAAAGTTGTTGGCTGCATCTTCTTTGCCACTAATGAGTTGCTCAGGGTGAAAGAGCTGTCTGTATGTTCCTGTCCTGACTTCATCAATGACAGTAGGCTCAAGATCTACAAAAACAGCACGAGGAACATGCTTTCCAGCTCCAGTTTCGCTGAAGAAGGTGTTAAATGCATCATCACCTCCTCCAACAGTCTTGTCACTCGGCATCTGGCCATCAGGCTTTGGAAGAGATGAAAAGTAAAATCTTCAGCAACGCAGGATAATAAACTGGTTCTTGAAAAACATAAAAGAAAATAAATTGTACACAAACACCAAAGAAATATGGAGAACAGAATTACAGTCAACAGATTGCTTCAATATGTTGCCTTCAGGATCAGGCTTTGGAAGAAATGAAAGACATGAAAAAGGTAAACTACACCTAAGTTGCTCGGACTCTCCAAAATTGCTGCCGCACCAGTGTTGGATCCTCCAAAAATGCACTACTTTTGGAGGATCCGACACGCACCCGTCAACGTTTCTTAAGAGTCCGAGCAACATAGAACTACACAAATGCCCATCAAAGGCAAATTAATTACCCCAATATGCTGATATACCAACTAATTACTAATCTTTTTTTTTTTCTTCTTCTTCTTTAATTTCATTTTGTTTTCAAATTATTTTTTCTTTATATCATGTCTTTCTCATAAACTAATTCATATAGTACTCTTTTTATATAAATTATTAAAAAAACGTATTACAACATATATATATATCATATCAGTAGCATTTAAAGTATAATATTGCAGTATACTGGGCTACCGGCTATTCACATGATATATATCATGACCTGATTGGGTAGCACATAACACTGGTTCATTCCTTAAAAACATTCTTTAAACCTCTATGATAATATACGATAATATACTATTGACACCCAATTTTGGTTTGATATTTTTAAAATTAATACTCTCAAGTTTTTTATTCATTAAATAGTTCAAAATGCAAATTACGATAATTATCCTTATTTTTTGAAATATTAAGATTTTTATCAATTTATTTTAAATTTTACTTAATTTCAATTATCTGTATTTTTATCACAAGTCGTTGAATATAAACAAAATATTGTTTCAGTTTCATTAAATCATCATTTTTTGTTAAATCACATTTTTTACATGCCATTAGTTACATTTAGTATGATATATTCATATTTATTTTTAGCGCATTCTATGATACATTGAAATGCAAATAAAATATTATATATACAGATAAAGTAAGTAACTCATGGTTTTGAGCACACGGTTTTAGGTGCCCGTGGTTTTGGGCACATGGTTTTGGCAAATGATTTTATATAAAAAGTGATTTTTAATTGTCTATATAACCTTTTACCTATATACAAATTAAAAGGTGGGTGGATAATTTTCAGATTTGGTTAAATTAAAAATGTATTTTGAGTATCTATTTTTACTGATTTGAATAAATGTAGTTCATGATTTTTCTTTTAGCTTATTTTGATATTCTTTTGTAAAATTGAACTAATTTTGTATGGTTTAATTTCTCTAATACTTTGATTTTTCCGTGCTATTGATACTCCTTCAATGGTACCACTTCAGTAGCTTTGAGAGTTTGTTCAACCTAAATAAGGATGTCAATAGAATGACAACAAAAATGAGCGGAGGTTTTTGGGTATGTTTGGGTGGTGGTTCGGCGGCAGCAACTTGCTAGAGAAGAAAGGGAGAAGAACAAAGGTTTATTTGTGTGTGTTTTATCCAAATCTGAAAATTATCCACCACATTTTACCCTGGATCCAACTAAAAGGTTATATAGAAAATTTAAAACCACTCTTTGTACAAAAACCATTTGTCCAAAATCATGGACCACCTAAAACCATGTGCCCCAAAATCATGGACTACATATTTTATCTGTATTTGTAATACTTTACAATGTATTCATAGACTGTGGTATTTGGTTCATTCTTTACAAAAGAACACTCATCGGTCGTCTATGATAACCACGTGATGTATAACATACACTGACATGTTATCATATACGACTTGTTCATTCCTTCAAAAAAGAGTTCAGTCTTCTATGAAATAACCTATGATAACAACCCAATACATATCATATACTAACATCATAGAGGACTGATTCATTCTTTTAAAAAAATGAGCCTAGTCTTTCATGATACCAAGTTGGTATATATCATGTATTAAGAAGGTATCATAAAGGGACAAGTTATTTTATTTTTTATCATTAAAAGAAAAAGTACAACACAAAAAAAGAAAATATTTATATAAAAGAACAAAAAAAAAAGATAGAGAAAAGATGATCTTAGGGCATCTCCAACTTTAAGCACTACTTTTTTAGTGCAAAAATGGTGGACAATTGGTATTACCAAAATGGTGGGTATCAAAGTAAATGGCCATGCTCAGGTAAATACTTTGACTTCGATGGACAATTATGTGGTTTTCCCAAAAAAATATGTACATCTATTACTATGTTGATCTATACTAAACACTACACAAAATAAACAACAATGTGGAACAATTAAAAATTTACACCTACACAAAATATACACACTTATCATTCACATCTATTTAGGAGCAACACACAATTAAAACAGATCTAAACAAATAGCAACTTGGTAATGCCAGATAGATTTATCAGCAGTACTACACCTATTTACAGAAAGAACCATAGCAATAAGAAACCAGACGAATACCCAAAACTGCACACATTTAGCTTCCATTTGGCCATAAATTTTGATGTGAAATAGAGGACAATAAAAAGGCACAAAAGGAAGAGGGAGAACGTGAGGTGAGACAGAGGGAGGAAGAAAGTATTTAATATTACATTTTGCTTGAAGTATGCATGCCTATTTATAGGCTTGAAGTGAGTTGTTTTCTCTTGACGAGCATCAAGCATATGTGTTAGGAAATGGTTCATTTCCTTTTGCACATAAATTTGACACTTGTTATGAGAAAACAAACAACTTCAAGCCTATAAATAGGCTTCAATTTTACTCAGCAAAATACATCCTCACAATACTTGTTTTGTCGTCTCTCTCACTCTCCTCACGTCCCCTCTTCCTTTTATGCCTTTCTAATTTAACTATCTTCTTTTGTTGGCTTTTATTTCCCCATAAAAAAAAACTTGCTAGTATTAGTATTAATTAAATTTTGTTGATTCTCATAGAAGACTAGTTTAATCTTTGGAAACATTTAACACAGTACACAACTCGAGTATTATCTATGAATATTTAAAATATTATAGCCATATTTATCTAATTTTTGCTAAATAAATAAATATGTTAATATTGTGATCATTCCATTGTTGCCAAACAGTTGAAACTTGAAAAAATACAATGAGTTTTTAATGTTGTGTTTGGAAATGTATTTTAATTGAAAACATTTGAAGATCAAATTTTCAAAACCTGCTCAAATTTCATGGCCAAACAATTTTTTTGAAGAGAAGTCTTCAAAATCTAATATTAGACAAACTTCTGGATTCAAATAGATCTATAAGATAACAACACACTTTCTATTCAGAATCAACTAGATCTACACAAAAACAAAGACATTCAAACTACTAAATTCAAACAGATCTATAACATACACAACGACGTCAAGTTTCTTAAAAGCAATGTGCTTATCTGAACCAGAAAAAAAAAAGAAAAATTATGTACCTGAATGCCATGTTCAAGGCAATAAAGCTCCCAGCATGCATTTCCGACCTGAATTCCGGCCTGTCCAATGTGGATTGAAATGCATTCTCTCATTTTTGCAGTTTTTTTCGATGAAATTCAAATTCAGATCTAGAAGAAAGAGTTAAAAATGGAAACGGCGTTTATGAAGACGCCCTTCCAGAAAATTTCAAATCTAGCTATCTCGGTAAACTGAGAGCAGTTTATATATGAATAGCAGAATTGGGTCTCGATAAAATCTAGGGGCTAGAGAAAAAAAAGAAAAGAAAAAAACTGAAGTGAGGTAAACCATGGTTAGTTAACCGTGGTTTATCATTTGTAATGCATAAACATGATTCTTAATTTCACGTCAACTGGCTTTGACTTTGGTGTACACAAGTAGACACTTAAACTTGTATAAAATTGAACAAATAGATGCCTAGAAAAAAATTGAACAAATAACACATGTGTTCTACGTGTATACCACCAAAAATTAGAGGACATATGTATCAGTTGAGACCAAGTTAAATAACACGTTTATATATTTAGAAAAATTGAGGGGTTATAACTAACGCCAGCTAAGACATTATTATTGGACCATATTCATTGCCTCATAATGGTAATTTGCCATTTGTTACAGCGTTTGGTCATGAAATTAGAGTTGTAATTATGTTTGGTCATACTTTATAAAATATTCAGAATTTGAATGTACTAGTCTCATATTCACAATTACTTGTAGATATCTATTAACATAACTTCGATAAATAAAGTTAAACAATGAGAAAACTAGAAGTCTACAACACTAACAAGAGAATGAAAGAAAACTAGAAACTTGATAAGAGGAAGAAGGTTCAGAAAAGATAATTCAATAGTAGATTCACCGTCTCAATAGTCATTCTCCCATTACTCAAGTGGTTCAAAGGACATGACTACTTTGGCACATAACTAAACTCCACAATATCAACATCCTTTTCCAACTTAATTATATCATCTTCATTCAAGCAAACTCTAGCTTCAATTCCATTTTTTGAGTCCATCAAGAAGAACATTTGAAATGGCACATTTACTCTGCTCACCCAAATTGGTTTACCCCATCCAAAATCAGACTCATTTAGTGGAAATTTACACAAACTTGAAGTTGGATAAAGGTCAGTTTCATCATCATTATACCCTTCTCTTATTTGATTCAATGACTCAATTAATATTGAGAAAATCTCTTCACTTGAAACATTTGCAATTTCTGATACAACTTTGTTCTTTGCATTCCTAATTAAGGTTACAATTTCATGTAATTCTGGATCTTGGTTGCTGTGAGATGACACATATTTTATTGGAATGTCAAGGTAGAAGTTCCCAAAAAAGTTTTGATCTTCACCTGCAGAGTGACAGTTTAGGTAGATAAAGGGAAAAACGAATAGCTAAGACATGAAATTCGTGAAAAAGTAATAGACTGAAACACTTTTCCGTTTAAAGGGATTTTAAGTTGCGGAGATCTATTAATCAAGATCCCAATGTGTGCATCAAACAACAAATAAAAAAAAAAGTATTTTTATACATGATGCACATACTCCCTCTGTCCTTATTTACTTGTTCATTTTTTACTTGACACATCTATTAAGAAAATAATAATTGACATAGTAAGTTTATTATTTTACCCCTATTAATTGATAGAATTTCAAAATCAATTTTACTCATTAAAGAGGTTCTACTTTTTTCAAAAACATTAACTCTCTAAATAAATTGAAGATATAATAGTTAAAAAAAATTGTCTTTTCTTAATTTGTCAAAAATGACAAGTAGTCAAAATTAGACAAGTAAAAAGGGATGTGAAGTATAATTTAACTTAGATATTAAAAGTTGACTAGAGATGAGTTTAAAAAGGAAGGAAAGACTTTTCCAAACTTGCTGTTTAAAACAAATCATAAATATTTATATGACTATAAATCATCCTATTAAGAGTAAAATGAAAAATTTAAAATGAAATTGTTTCGAAATAGAAAAGTACCATTTTTTTCATGACAAACTAAAAAAGAAAAATATATCATGTAAACTGAAACAGAAAGAAATAACATGTTACATACCTACTACTTTTGGAGATCCTCTTCCTCTTAAATTTATGGCAAATTGTAGCATAGATGGCCTATTATGACCCTGCCTCAACCTCACCACACGCATTAGGCTCCTCCAAATAAGTGCAGTCACAACTTCAACTCTTGATGAATAACTCATAAACTTGTTCACATTTTCCTTCAACTTAGATATTGCAATTTCATCAAACATGAAAATTCTAGTAGCAATTTTCATTTCATATCCTCTAGGCCTACCTTTTTTAATCATCTCGAAAATATTATCCCTAGGTGGAAATACTTCTCCTAAATCCGAACGAAATTGTAAATTTCTCACATTCCCTTTCTCCATTCGACTAACCTCAGCCCACTCATCAGTGATCGCGCAGCCAGAGAATCCATCACCTAATGTGTGGACTATTTGCACGGCTAGCGCTAGGCCACCATGTTCGAACATGGTGGCCTGAATTGCCATCATTGGTCTATTTGGCAATTCAGCTAGCCTAATTCTTATAGGTGGTACAAAGATTTTGACAAGGTCACTATCTTTGTATGCTTTGTCTAGAAATTCATTCAATTGACAATTCACCTTTGCCTCCAAGTAAATAACCCCTTGGTCAAGACATTCAATGGAAGTACCTATAGACATTCACCACAACAAAAACCACAATTAGCGACAATAAATATACACATTAATAAATAGTGCTAAAGTTTTTACCGGCATTAGTTAAGTGCCATTAGATCCAATGTCGCTAAAGGCTTTAGGGACATATACAAAGAGTGCTAATTGCTGCTAAAAATACATATTCAACTGCAATTAAGTTATTGCTGTTAATTAATTACTGCTAAAGATCATTTTTCATGTAGTGATTTAAAATTTAATGTTACATTACCATCTTCAGACAACCTTCCAGCAAGTGGATAGAACTTGGTTAGAACCTCAGACAGTGAGTTTTGTAGTTGTTTATGAACTTCTTCGACGCGTTGTAGGTGGGAGTTTTCTGGTGGAACTGGAGGGTAGAAGTAAAGAAGGGGTACAGCAAAATTAGGAGCAATTTGATCGAAAAATGATAACTTGTAGGAATTGAGATGATTTGGAGTTGGTAACGATGGTTTTATAAGTTTTTCATTCAAGATTTCAATTTGAATACAAGTACCATTCAAATTTTGTGTTGTAATTTGGCTCATGGTGTATGTTTAATTTGGCTTAATTTTTAGCTTGAAACCATTGGAATTTAAATAAATTTTGAAGTTCTTTATATTATGTTAGTTTACTGGAAAGTCAAACTTCCAACTCCCAGGGAAGTATAAAACATTTTTTTTAGTCCAACCCCCAGGGAAGTATGAACTCTCATGTGATTTTGTCACTCCAATTTTCGAAATAGAATGATCGAGTTTGAAATACAAGTACGAAATTATCTAATTGTTCGATCTTTACTTTGATCCAACACAAATTTAAATTATCTAATTGTTCGATCTTTACTTTGATCCAACACAAATTTAAATTATCTAATTGTTCGATCTTTACTCAAACGTACTCCAAGGAATTAACAAGCTATAAATACACCAGCATATTGCTCAACCACCAGTCAACTCTCAAGTGAAACTACCATATATTGATTGCCCAGTAACAAACTTCATACAGGGTTCATAAAAATTTACTAAATATGTAAATCTTTATTTTTCAAAAGAAAATATGAAATCGATGATAAATTTATTTGGAAAATAAGATTCCTTGACCCTACAACCTGACTAGGTACATAACATGCTATAAGCTCTCAAGTACAGTCAGACTTTTATGTAACAGTCATTCTCCATGACAACATTTCATTGTAATGACCGTCTTTTCTGGAACAGACTTTTCACAGTCTTTATGACAGCATTTTGCTATAGCAACTAAACTAGTTCTTCAATCTCAAAAATTGGGACCTGCAGCCAATATCTCCTCAGTCAGATTACTATCAGTTCCAATCTTGTAGTTTGTGAACACTTCAAAGTTCTTCCTAAACAATCCTCCTAGCTTCAATAGAGTTTCCTTGTAGGTATTCTTGTTTGGCCACTGGAAAAAAAAAATTAAAAAATTTCAAGAATTTAGCATTTGGCATGTATAGCACGTTAAAATGTACGCGTATATAAACAAAGTTACATGTTAACTTACAGTGTTCACTGGATCAAGAATCTCTGAAGGAACTCCCTTAATTTCATTTGGGATTTCCAGCCCGAACACTTCAGTTTTCGTGTAATTTGCCTTCAAAAGTTCTCCTGAGTGGATCGCGTCAATGATTTTCCTAGTGTGTGCTAACTTAATACGACTACCTGATCCGTAGCTGTTTGTAATCAAGAGGGTTAATTAGCTAATTATGTCTAATTTTTTACATAACTATGAATTTTAATATATGTTGTGTTTAGTGCTTATAAATTGTACCTTCCACCTGACCATCCGGTGTTGACGAGCCATCCAGTAGCTCCTTGTTTCTGCATTTTCTCAGCTAACATTGCTGCATATTTTGTTGGATGAAACATTATAAATGCTGCACCAAAACATGCTGAAAATGTTGCTGTTGGCTCTTTAATACCATCCTCTGTTCCTGCCACCTGTTTGAATTATCGAAGTATTAATCTTAACTTCTTACTTCCTCCGACCCCAAATATTAGTCGTTATATGAACCAAAAAGCATTTATCAATCTTTTTTTTTCAAGTTCATCCTTACTACTCCTGTTATAATGTTTAAGGGAAAAAGGAAGCTATGAAGCAACAATAAAGTTGTGTCTTGCATCAGAGTAGACTGTCTACATCACACCCTTGGGGTCGGACCTTCCCTGAACCCTGTGTGAATGTGGGATGCTTCGTACACTGGGATACATTTGTTTAAGAGAGAAGATAACGGACCAGACCCTATATGTAATTTTTGAAGCACTAGATTTCGGAAGATGTGTACCAAAGCTGTGTAGCCACTAATAAAGTGGTACATTGTCTGTGCCAAGTTCAATTTGCTGACTGGAGGAAGCACACCGAAAGCATCACAAGCAAGAAGGATGACATTTTTTGGATGAGGACCAACACATGGTATTTTAGCATTTGGGATGTATTCAATTGGATATGCTGCCCTGGTATTCTCTGCAGCCAAACCAAACCAAACCAAACCAAACCAATGACATTAGTTGACACCAACATTTTCTATAATTTTTCGTACGATTCAATGTATTTGTAGCTATATATTTACCTGTTACAGATTTATCCGAGTAGTCCACCTCACGAATATGTTCTTCAAAAACCACATTTTCCAACACTGCAAAAAACATTGAAACATATTAAAACTAGTTATCAGGAAAACTATACTTCCATTCCAAACAAGTTGGGTATCAGAAAAATACCAGTGCCAAACTTGATGGCATTCCAGATATCAGGCTCTTTCTCCCTCGACAAATCAATGCATTTAGCATAACAACCACCCTCAATGTTCGAAACACCGTGATCACTCCAGCAATGTTCATCATCTCCAATTAGGTACCTATTATGATCTGTAGACAATGTAGTCTTCCCGGTTCCTAAAATAAACACGTCCACAAGGAGAAGCATTAGTAACAAAGTTAGATATTAAAACAAGAAAATACACTCCATCTTTATACTATCAGTGTATATAAGTTAAATCTATACCTGATAATCCGAAGAAGAGGGCTACATCTCCGTCTTTTCCCATATTGCAGCCGGAGTGTAAAGAGAGGATTTGGCGTTTAGGCATTAGATAATGCATTAAACTAAAGAGACCTTTTTTCATTTCCCCTGCATACTGTGTGCCAAGGATGACCATTTCTTTCCTTGCAAGATTAATGTCAATGCTAGTTGAAGAAGTCATATAGTGAGTGTAACGATTACACGGGAATTTCCCAGCATTGTATATCGTGAAATCCGGAGTACCAAAATTCTCTAGCTCTTCAGGAGTAGGTCGGATACACCTGTCACAACCACACAATTATTTGTTATATTCACTGTCAGTATATATAAGTTAAATCCAGTTTATAGTCGTGATGATCAGGTGCTTACATGTTGTGCATGAACAAGGAGTGATAGGCTCTGGCAGATACAATTCGAACTTTGAGTTTATTCATTGGATCCCAGTTGAGAAACTGATCGTTAACGTAAACCTGAAATATTTATACAAAAACTCTTTTACTTATTGACAGTAGTAGTAACTTATACAACCATGGCATGTTGCTCAGACTCTCTGAAAATACTGTCACACCCATGTCGTATCCTAGAAAAATATACTGTTTTTGGAGGATACGACATGCACCTTACGACATTTTAAAAGAATCCGAGCAACATAGCAATCATGTAAATTATATTGTACCTTCTCCAATGAGCAAAGATAATCAACGGCTCTTTCTCTGTTGATTAAGAAAGTTTGTTCGTCCATCTCAATATTGGGTGATCCCCTTTACAAAATTATAACACAAGATGAAGTTAGAAAATCCCTATTACTCATAAAATAAACTATAAAAAATAAAACAATCCTAGTAGGAAATAAGTTACGAATCTGAAGTTTGTGAATTCAGAATCGCCTTTGTACATATTAAGTGAATTGTAATATAAATACACTTTGTTTAATATTAAGTGGTAACTCCGCCTTTGGGGAGCGCTTACCTAATTTGTTAGGACAGTAAATTTTGAATATCCATGCGATAAAATGAAAGATGAACTTACTTTCCCCACCAAAGTTCCTCTGATGTGGTGTTATCCTTAACAACACGCTTGTCCCTTGGGGAGCGCCCTGTTTTGGCACCAGAAAGTGTGGCCAAAGCACCACTTGAAGTGATGAATGAGCCTTTCTCATTCTGGATTGCTTGTTCATACAGCTCTACAAAACGAACATGGCGTAGGACACAAAATTGCCATGTCAGATGCTACGTAAGACAAATGTGTCTATTTGTTCAATTTTACACCAATTTAAGTGTTTACTTGTGTATGTTCAAAAAGTTAGAAGACATAGGTGTCAGCTGAAGTCAAGTTAAATGGCAAATTTATGTTATTATGCCTAAAGTAAATATAAGTAGGTCTTTAACTTTTAGACGA
The DNA here is from genome assembly GCA_029582245.1 of Solanum etuberosum. Taxonomy (NCBI): domain Eukaryota; kingdom Viridiplantae; phylum Streptophyta; class Magnoliopsida; order Solanales; family Solanaceae; genus Solanum; species Solanum etuberosum. The sequence continues at coordinate 42,916 of JAJONR010004093.1, forward strand.
GATAATAACACAATTCTAACATTTACAAAGAGGGAATTAATTAATCAATTACCAGCAGGGGAGAGATTATAGAGGATGTGAGTAAACTTGAGAGCACTATCAGTAATATTGCTAAATGGTGGAGTGTGTTGATGAGAGGCATGGACCACTTTGGGTGTCTCCGCCTGTTTAGCAGGGTCTCCTTTAACTAACTTTGGCCCTGTCTCCCTTGTCAATGATGCCAATGATGCACTGTTGAAAACACACAAGTTACACATTTGACCGATCAGCTAAAATGGTCAAATACATAACGTAAATATGAAATGATCACATATTACCTATAGTAAAATTACTACTCTTCATAACAACATATTCAGTAAAGTCTTATAAACAGAGCTGAGGTAAAAAAACAAACTGTTTTTCCAATAAATCGTCGACTCAAATAAAAATTACCTGATGGATTCAAGCTGTTGCTTATTTTTGTCAGCTTCAGATCCAAAGATAGTCTGTTGAAGGTCTATGATTGGAGTGTTAGGTGCTGATTTCTTCACTTGTAATGAATGCAATTCCTCCAATGTATGAGCTTTCACTGGCACTGCACTGTCATCATGACATATCTCTTCTTTCAACTTTTGTGTCTCTATCTTTGCTAGCCCATTGTTCATTGCCATCCCATTGTTCATTGCCATCCCATTGTTCAATGCCATTTTTTCGTAGTTTCCTGCGCATTCATTAAAGCATTCTTAAAAAAATATTTTTATACACATAATGACACAATGTAAACAAGGTAAAATGTTATATGTATATATAAGTCTTGAACATAATTTGGAGAAGCTTCTAGTGCCATAAAAAAAATATCGTTTTAGGTCACATGTTTGAATTTCAAATGTGACATTTATTTGTAAGATTTTCTGGCTTCGCCACTAGACCAACTATGACGATGAGAGTTGGCAATATATCTTATAGGATATATCAGAGTCTCAAAATTTATTATACCATTTTATTTTTGTGTTTTAGTATGACAAGTCACAGAAAGTATTATTTTAAAAAAAAAAAAACATAATGTATCAAAATATCACTCTTGTAATGTTAAATACATCATATAAAATGTTGAATTCAAAGAGTTACTAAATATAAAAAATGAAATCTTAAGAAAAAAAGTTTAAAACATAAAATTGAAATGAGTGGAGTACATAAAACCTTCAAAATTTGTAGGCAGTAATATTCAAAACTTCCCATTAAAACTTAAAACTACAAAAAGAGAGATATGTACATCTAAGATTTATATACATTTATGTTATTGCATGCATATATGGAAGAAGAATTCATGAATAGGTGAAATCTACATGAAAAAACGAGAATTTTACGTTCCAAATAGAAGCAGAAGTGATGTGAATTTTTCAAGAATCGAAGTTGATTTAGTGTAAAAAAATTGTAGAAGAAAACTAACCAAGATGACTGTTAAATTACTTTGATAAAATAATGTGTTATAATTGGGCAGTAGAGGTTTAATTTATATAGTCATTACTAAATCTTGGTCTAAGTAACCATAGTGATAAGTGGCTAAAAAAAGGGACTATAGGCAAGATAATATTTCTTAAACCTCAAAAATCGTAAAATGAATGATGATGATTAATTATAGACCAAGTAATTAATAATTAAAGGCACTTTTAATTTGAGATTATTGATTTCTCCTTCTAAAAATTTATGTTGTAATTTTATTTTTTTACACGCCGCCTTAAGAAATACTATCAATTAGGAGATTTTTTAAAACTAATTTAACCTTATCTTAAGTTTACTTGTTCAGTGTTGACTTGGTATATATGTTAAAAATAAAATAAGAAATAACATGTTAATTTTACTGTAATAACCCATATATATATATATATAAAGTTGGAATATGAACTGAAAATAAGTAGTAGTACTTACTAATAAGAATAAAAACTGAGTATAAGATAAATTATTCATTGATATTTTAAATTAAATAAATAGAGGTAGACATCTATTTTTTATGTAATAGATAAGTGAATGTTAAATAAACTGAGTATATGTTAAAAATAAAATAAGAAATAACATGTTATATATTAAGTTGGAATATGAACTAGAAATAAGTAGTAGTACTTACTAATAAGAATAAAAACTGAGTATAAGTTAAATTATTCATTGATATTTTAAATTAAATAAATAGAGGTAGACATCTATTTTTAATATAATAGATAAATGAAATGGAGGGAGTAATAAAATAAAAACGAATAATTAATTTTATCTTGAATTTCTTAATAAATAAATAATTTAAGATAATTATTTTTTAAAAATTACAACAGATAATTTGACATGGAAAGTTGTAGCCAATAACGAAGCACTTGATCACTAACATATATACTTAATTAATCTACTTTCCATTAATTAGCACTCCCTTTCTTTACTTTTATACGTCCATTTTAAACTTTGCGCGAAAATACTTTCTCCGTTCAATAATAGTTGTCCACTGTACTATTTTGGGATGTCCATCAATACTTTCATCTTTATGAAATCAATGAATAATTTTACACTTAATTCCTAATTTACACTTATCATTAATTCTAGTTATTTCTCTATTTCATTTTTCAAGACATTGTATTTATTATACTCAAAGGGTGATATAGTAAAATTATCTCTCTTCTGTTTATAATTTCTTAAGAAATGTACAAAGTCAATAGTGGACAAGTATTATTGGACAGATGGAGTAATGATTAATATAAATATTTTACCACAGTATTCATATTAATTAAAGAATGTATGTTGTTAGCTGTTGAAAAATGATTTGAGACAAATAATTAATGTTGAAAGTAAAACATGAAGAAAAAAAACATGTTTATCTCTTGATATATATGCTAAAATTGACAAGTAAAAGTGAATGTCTATTTTTAATATAATGAACAAGTAAAACTGAACGGACAGAGCGACAATTCACACATGGTTTGAGACATTGTATAAATTTGGAGCTTCAATCTGCAAGGCTTTGTTCTCCATTCTCTTTTCCCCTTCTACTAACAAGTTTAGCCCCATGATCTCAAGTAATCTAAACCATATGTGTGACAGTGAAGTAAGGTTTATTGTAGTTTTCGACGACTAGTTTCACCGAAGGTGAAGACAACATTTATTCATACAGAGAGCAATACCAGATAAACATGAACAACAATGAGGTAAAGTTTCTACACAAGATGCACTTCGCGGACCAACGCCTAGTTTTTGAGATTGTTCACCTTTTTCCCATTGCTTTCTTACCAAATATTGTTGGACGGACAGCATTAGCTATGCGTGGATAGAGGCTAAGTCCTGCTTCGACACTTTCCAATAGACTTTGGGGCTGCACATGAACGCGAAAAGTTAGTGTTAAAGCATCTTGGCCATCCAACTGATGTGAAAAAGCAAGATTGATGCAATTTCTGGCCATCAAATTATCAATCATGTTCGCTAAAACATCAATGTTGAACATCGAAACATGCAAGGATGTGCATGCTTCATAGTTCATGAACTACTTCTTATTGAAAGCCTTCCTTGACAAGGTTTAAGCACTTTAAGCTTTACTTAGAAGAACAAGATAGGTAAACAAATTGCCAGATGCATAAATAAGGCAGTTTTCGTATGCAACTGTAGCCGAGCTGTGGAGTCAACATAGATGGAACCAAAGTTTTAGATTCATTGAAATCATCCAGAGAAATTGAATGCCGAAAAACCCAAGTCTTAATCTCTGTTTTTGAAGTTTGAAACATGCGAAAAACAGTGTATGAAGGGGATCAAGGAAAAACGGAGTTTCTTTTACGTTTTAAACAAGAATAACGAGTAGTCTATAATTCATAGTAGTTTCAAGGTGGAGAGATACACTAACGTACCCAAGCCGATAGCATCTGAACTTTTCATGATTCACAGCCTCATACAGGTATCAGTAAACATCCTGCAACATTCCAATTAAAACATTAAAAGCATGGCCACCATCAAAACTGAATCACACAGCAAAATATATATATATATTATCAAGTGTCAGAGAGAAAAAAGACGAGCTTACTCCCAAGGGACATCGCCAACAAGCATCCAATCCCCATCCTTATCCTCATAAGAGAGTACATATTCACATCCATGAAGTGAATCCTTCAATTTGCTCTCATTTAACATTTCCTTCCCTAGAGCTCCATGAGACCTGACATAATATCGAAATACCAGTAATGAACCATGCAAAAACGTCAAACATAAAAAGATTCTAATATGAATCAACTATTAGGTATATTTACTGGTTGAAATATGGAAAAAGCTCAACAAGGGTAAAACTGAACATATTTTCAAGAGCGGAAGAGAGCTCCTGGTATGCAGAATAGGTTCTTAGGTCCACTTTCCTCAAATAAGGAGCACCATCCATGCTGACCTTAATGAAGAGGGCAGTAGATCCACTTTTTCCATCCACTTCTTGATTTTTCTTCGAAGTAGGAGCCAACGTATTCTTTCTAAAAGATCGAATTGGTGGCCATCCCACAACCTGTGCCCTGAAATTAGTGAAATATCAGGACGTAAACGTTCCATATGATTTAGTGACTTCACTTCTTCCTTTTAAGACAGACTTACTGGGTAGCAGGGGAACTACTGCCAACACGTTTTGACGAAATCTCATTCACAGCACAAGGCGCATTTTGTGTTATTGCCTCTTTATTTGGTGGTTGCACACCTGATGTCTCCTCTCTAGAACCTACTTTCGGACATGAATCGGAGACGAATTTTCCCTGTAGACGAGATAGGGAAACTTTAAGTTAGACTCTTAGCTTAAAAAAAATTCAGTTTCCTCAAGTCAAGACTCAAATTTCACCTCTGGAAATCCATCCATAGCATCAGAAAACACTCGTTTATTTCCAGTTACCACTGTTTTCTCTGATACCGAGAAGTCGTTATCTTTGGCTGGACGCAAGGGAAAGGGTAGCCTCTCGTCAAGCTTTGTTGATCCCAAAGGGCAAGGCTCAGTATTTCTATCAGGAGACTGTGACCCCGGAAGCCCGAGCCTGAGCTCTGTTGCCTTCAGATTTAATCCACAGCCATTATTGTCATTTGATGTGGAAACAGTAGAGCTATCCACTAAAGAACAATCAGAAAGCTCCATACAGTTACGCTCGTTAAGGTCCGATCCTTTCTGGTATACGCTTTCTAAGGAGGCTGAAGAAGGCAATATAGTAACATTACTCCGGCCTTCCTCCTCCCCATCACCAAGCAGTGGTGGAGGCATCACTTGATGTTAGCGGAAACGTGAAATTAAAGAACAAGGAAGAACAACAATATTTAACGTGGTTCGGATCAGAATGATCCTACGTCCACCAGAGAACAACTGCACCAATATTTATTTCACTCTACAAAGAATACAAGTGAAATACTACAAGAGAGAGAACATCAAATGCCTTTGAAGGTGAGAAGGCAAGTGAGAGGATGTTTTGAAAATGAATTAAGAGCTACCTATTTATAGGAGTGAATTCTTCCTATTGATGTCATCCATGACATCACTATGTGTCAAAAATGTCAAGGTTGAATATGTGAAACCATTTTATGGTTTACCTACATTTTCACCTACCAAGATACTACTTTGACCTTTATTTTGTACTAATTATTTTCCTACCAAATATTCATATTAATTCATCATCCATTGAGTTTGATTCCACAAGGACCAAACCAACTCTTTCAATCTCCACCTTGGTTTGTGTTCCGAGCATGCTTATAAACAACTCCGGCCAAAACTTCTAAGCTTACTGGGATATCCCGTTGTAAGAAACAAGAAGAATCAAACCTTTGTTGAACATATTAGCTCCACCTAGCAGTTGTTCTCTTAAAGTTGCATCAATTGATGCATATTCCCGCCAAGTCCTTGCAGTGTGCAAACTTGGCAAGCGGGACTATCTTGGTCAGCATGTCTGCGGCGTTATCGTCTGTGATAACCTTCTCGACTTTGATAGCTCCCTCTTCAAAGACATCTCGAATGAAATGAAATCTGACATCAATGTGTTTGGTGCGCTCATGAAATCTTTGATTTTTAATTAAATGAATAGCACTTTGACTATCACATCTTAGAGTTGATTCCAGCTGAACCAAACTCAATTCTGCCACCAAACCTTTCAACCAGATAGCTTCTTTCACTGCCTCCGTTGCTGCCATATACTCTGCCTCTGTTGTAGACAAAGCCACAATCGACTGTAAAGTCGATTTCCAACTAACGGCACTGCCAACGAGAGTAAAGATGTATCCAGTTGTGGACCTCCTTCTATCAAGATCCCCTGCATAGTCAGAATCCACATAACCGAGAACTGAAATACCTTCACTTTTTCGGAAGGTTAGGCCAACATCAGAAGCTCCTTTGAGATATCTCAATATCCACTTGACAGCTTCCCAATGCCTTTTTCCTGGATTGGCCATGTACCTGCTTACCACACTTACAGATTGGGCAATATCTGGACGTGTGCACACCATAGCATACATAATGCTACCAACTGCGCTAGCATAAGGAACCTTTGACATATGCTCCACCTCTTCCTCAGACTGAGGCATTTGTAACTCTGAAAGCTTAAAATGAGAAGCTAACGGTGTACTTACAGGTTTGCTCATATGCATATTGAATCTCTCAAGAACCTTTTCGATGTACCTCTTCTGAGAAAGATGTACAACACCGTCTTCTCTTGAAATCTCCATTCCAAGGATTTTCTTTGCGGCTCCCAAATCCTTCATGTCAAATTCCTTACTCAACAGTTTCTTCAAAATATTTATTTTTGTGATGTTGTTAGCAGCAATAAGCATATCATCAACATACAATAATAAATAAATCATAGAGTTACCAGACATCTTCTTGTGATACACACAGCTATCAAATGCACTCCTTGAGAATTTATGTGTAGTCATAAATGCATCAAACCTCTTGTACCACTGTCTAGGGGATTGCTTCAAACCATACAAAGACTTCTTCAGTTGGCATACATGATCTTCTTTTCCCTCAGCTAGGAAACCTTCAGGTTGATCCATATAGATTGTCTCTTCTAGATCACCATGTAAGAAAGCAGTTTTGACATCAAGCTGTTGAAGCTCCAAATCAAATTGTGCAACCAATGCTAGTAGCACGCGAATTGAGCTATGTTTCACGACAGGAGAGAAGATCTCATTATAGTCGATTCCCTCCTTCTGGCTGAAACCCTTTGCAACCAATCTCGCCTTGAACCTAGCATCTTCCACTTCTGGAATACCCTCTTTCTTTCTATAGACCCATTTGCATCCAACTGTCCTCTTCCCCTTTGGCCTTTCAACTAAGACCCATGTCTCATTTTTGTGAAGAGATTCCATCTCTTCCATCATGGCTAACCGCCATTGTGCAGCATCCTTGCAAGAAGTTGCTTCAATATACGAGGAGGGCTCGAGATCCTTAATCTCTTCTGCAGCTACGAACGCATATGCAATCATATTTGCTTGCTCTATAAGACGTTCCGATTTCCGTATCTGCCTTTTGTCCCTTCCTTTTGCAATTGTGTATGGTTCATTGACAACAAGTTCTTTAAGATCTGCATCTTTTGACTCATCAACTTGAGTCTCTTGATCCTTTTCCTTGGTAAGCTCCACCGGTAGCTCCACCTGCTCGTTGTTCTTGTTTCCTGATAACTCCATAGAAACTTTACGAGGATCAAGTATAGAGGATTCATCAAAGGTAACATCTCTACTAACTACAAATTTGAGTAAAGACAAACACCAAAGCTTGTACCCTTTTACTCCATCTACATACCCTACGAATATGGCCTTCTTAGCCCTGGGTTCAAGCTTTCCTTCATTAACATGATAATAAGCTGGACACCCAAATATTCGCAAGTATGAATAGTTAGAGGGTTCACCTGACCATACCTCATTTGGAGTCTTAAAGTCAATCGCTGATGCTGGAGATCGATTGACAATATGAGAAGCAGTGTGAACTGCTTCGGCCCAAAACACTTTGGACATTTTGGCTTGTAAGAGCATACAACGAGCCTTTTCAAGAAGAGTTCTGTTCATTCTTTCGGCAACTCCATTCTGCTGTGGTGTGTGCCTGACCGTCTTATGTATTGCGATCCCATGAACCTTGCAGAAATTATTAAACTCTTCACTGCAAAACTCCAAGCCATTGTCTGTGCGAAGATACTTGATTTTTCTCTCCATTTGATTTTCAACCAAAATCTTCCATTCTTTAAATGCTTCAAAAGCATCACCTTTTGCCTTCAAGAAACGCACCCAAACCTTTCGTGAAAAATCATCAATGAATGTGAGAAGATACCTTTTTCCTCCCTTTGATGGAAGCTTAGAAGGACCCCATAAATCTGAATGGATGTAGTTTAGCACCCCTCCCGTCTTGTGCTTGCCAATGCTGAAGCTGACCTTCTTCTGCTTCTCTAGGACGCAGTGCTCACAAAATTCAAGTGTGCTGATCTTCTCACCATTCAATAGGTTACGTTTGCTCAACATCTCCAGTCCTCGTGCGCTCATATGGCCTAGTCTCATGTGCCATAATTTTGCCTTGTCATCATCAGATAACTGCACTGTAGATGTATTAACAGAGTCAACAATGGTGCTTCCTGCTAGTGTGTAGAGGCCATCCTCCAGCTTGGCCTTCAGCATGACTAAAGACCCTTTAGTCACTTTCATAGTTCCTCCTTCGCTCATGTACTTGTAGCCTTGTTTATCTAGAGTACCCAGGGAGATCAAATTCTTCCTCAGATCAGGAACATGACGGACTTCTGTAATAGTCCTCACGATTCCATCATGACAGCGAACCCGAACTGAACCAATGCCAACTATTTTACAAGTTGCATTATTGCCCATTACTACGGTTCCTCCACTTGTCTCATAGCTACTGAACCAATCTCTTCGGAATGCCATATGCAGAGTACAACCAGAGTCTAACACCTATTTGTTGTCATAGACTCCATTATTGCATGATGTTGTTAGTACATATTCATCATCAGAATCATGTACCTGCTCAACAATGGATGCACTCGCTTTTTCTTTGGACTTTGACATAGGGCAATCTCGTTCAAAGTGCCCCTTCTTGTGACAGCCCCAACACTCCACATTCTTCTTGTTCACACGAGACTTTGATCTGTGCTTTGATTTGCTCCTTCCCTGTTGGCTAGTACGGCCTCTCACAAAGAGCCCACTAGCTTCGTCATCTTTGTCTCCTCCGCACATAACAAGAGTTAAGTGCTTGCTGCACTTGCTCAAGAGTGATAACCGCCTTGCTATACATCATTGAATTCTCAATATCACGATATTTTGAAGTCAATGAGAATAACAAAGCACATGCAAGTGTCTCCTCATCCCTTTTAATTCCGACAGTCTGTAAGTCCATCACAAGTTTATTGAACGCATCTAGATGGTCTTGCAACAAAGTACCTGATTCCATCTTAAATGTGTGAAGACGCCGTTGTAACAACATCCTTGTTGTCACCGATCGGTCCTGGTAAAGCCCTTCCAGCTTTTCCCATAACTGTTTGGCCGTCTCCTCGGTAGTTGTACTTACTTCACATAGCACGTTAGGTGCAAGGGACAGTTGAATTACACTCAATGCATCTCCTTCAATCTTCTCCTTGTCGGAATCCGATATTTTATCGGGGTACTTTCCGTCAATAGC
>JAJONR010004094.1:0-50790 GCA_029582245.1 Solanum etuberosum
ATAAGTCAACATAAGGCATAATCCAATAACATAGGAAATACCACATATTCATAAGCTTAGTCCATACTCAAACCCTCTTAACATAAGAGAAACTTCATAAGTAACCTTCAAGTTATACTTGTGCAATGCATAGATGAGATCCCATAATCCCATCTAGGCTAAGTACCACTTTTAGTCCATCATACCTCTTTATCATATTTTATCTCTTCATTAGCTTACTTCTCATAGACAAGGGAATCTCTCACCTTTAGTCAAACATAACATGGAAGGCAACTATAGCAACAATCCATCAAAACATACTTCATATAAGAGAAACACTTCTTAGGTAACCATAAGTCATACTTGTGCAATGCATGGATAAGACCCCATAATCCTACCCATACTAAGTACTCTTTTAGTTCATATTATTCATACTTCTTGGTTGGAGACTAGTCCCCCTCTTTAAAACCTTAGAACACTAGGAGGTACTTCCTTAAGGACATCTTAGTTCACTATTAGGTTGAACACTATGAGACACTTCATTAAGCATATCTAAGTTCATTGTTAACTTGAACACTATGAGATACTTCACTAAGTACATCTTTGTTCATCATGGTATTGAACTCTAGGAGATGCTTCCTCAAGCATAATCTTAGTTCATTAATTGTGTTAGACTCTAGGAGATGCTTATTCAAGCATAATCTTAGTCCATTAGGTTTGAACTCTAGGAGATGCTTCTTCAAGCATAATCTTAGTTCACTAATTATGGTGGACTCTAGGAGATGCTTCTTCAAGCATAATCTTAGTCCATTAGGTTTGAACTCTAGGAGATGCTTCTTCAAGCATAATCTTAGTTCACTAATTGTGTTGGACTCTAGGAGATGCTTCTTCAAGCATAATCTTAGTCCATTAGGTTTGAACTCTAGGAGATGCTTCTTCAAGCATAATCTTAGTTCACTACTAATCTTGTTGTACTTGGGATATAGCCTTAACCGACATGAGAATATATGAGCTATCGCATGATCCCTCCCGGTGTTACCCACACCGTCAAGGGTTGGTCCAATTGCCTAAGGTAGAACCGGTTTGTTAGCTTAGTCGGATCCACTAGCTATCATTCCTATGGGGCACGTAGTTATGGGATACAGAAATTTCTACTAGAAACCCAAAACTCGACTAAGTGAAGTCTTCCATCTCATGAGACATACATTGGGAAATCCGGACTCTACTAGGTGAGAGTTCCCATTTTGGAAGCCCAAACTCAACCAGGTGGGAACCTCCATCTCATTTAAATATTCACTCGGTGCTAGGCCTAAATCCCACAAGATAATTATTAAGTCTCTACTTCGACTCAAGTTTCATGGAAGGATGTCCTTGACAATTAATCCAAGTTAATTCACTAAATAACTCTTTAGACCATGCGTGAGAAACTATCACTATCCATGATATACACATAAAGACTCCTTAGCCTTTGGTTCTATTAGGTGAGAAAAGCCTTTAAACCCTAGAACCATTACTATGTGAGAACACCTTTCATATTAAATTCATTATGAGTTCATGAGAATAACCTTTCAATCAGCCCACAACAACAACCTAATCATTAACACTTCACTCTCAAAGTGTTCATAAGGCATGTACATAGATTCATACAAACATGCATCATATCATATTTTGCCCTCTTAGGGTCAAAGCTCATATCAAATTAACATATCTAAAATTACTACATTAGACATGGATTCCATCATAACTCAAGTAATTCTATCACATCATACAATCTATCATTCATGAGGTAGATTAGGTAGGTAAAGATCTTTCATCACAATTCTATTCATTAACCTTCTATTCTCATATAGATTTTACCTTCAAAGCCTTAGCATCTATAGTTCATCATATTAGCTTTACTCTCAAGGCCCTAGCGATCAACATTCATGACTACAAGCCTTACTCTCAAAGCTTTACTTCCCACAATCATTATACATACCTAGATCACAAGATATTATAGTCGCAAGCTTCATCCTTAAGCAATTCTAACCATATTTCATCATAAAGTCTCAATCTCAATCATTACTAGTCATGATCCATCATATATACCTTAACCTAGTTCAATTCATATTTGCATGCTTCCATTATTGAACAATTACTATACATAAGATCAATTCTAAAAGATCATCTATCAACCCTCAATTTCACTTCACAAGGCATAAACCCACATTCTTCAATTTTATCAATTAGACTGGGGTTAGCCATGGAAAACATGTAATATCATCAATATATCATGATTCAATACTAAATCAATCATAAAAAAGTACTACCCACTCAATTGGAATCATACTCAACTTAACCCACAATTTTGGAAGGAACCCTAACTTGAATTGGGGATTTCATCTTCACAATTGGGGGATTTATAGGGGGCTCCATGGATGAAGGAATTCATGTATGAATAAGCTAACATACCTTGATTATAAAGCCCTCACAAAAGCTTGCAACAATGGAGGAATTTGACCTTGCTTTCTCTTGTTCTTCTCCTCCTCCTGCTCCTTCTCCTTCTCCTCTTGCAACAATGGAGGAATTTGACCTTGCTTTCTCTTGTTCTTCTCCTCCTCCTACTCCTCCTGCTCCTCCTCCTCCTCCTTCTCCTGCTCCTCCTCCTCCTCCTCCTCCTCCTCCTCCTCCTCCTCCTCCTCCTCCTCCTCCTCCTCCTCCTCCTTCTTCTTCTTCACTTTCTAGAGAGAGGATTTTCTTGGAGGGAATTGGGTTGTTTTGGGGATTTAGAAATAATGATTTAGAATCATCTAATTAAGGATCTAATAGCTTTATATAGGTGGTCTAATTACTAACTAAATGACCCCACTTAACCCCTAATTAGTTCTAGAAAGTTCTACTTAACCGCCTCCCACTTAACCATTGCCTCACCCACGAGACAACGTCCACAGACCGTGGGTCCACCCACGGCCCGTACTGGTCATCCATGGATGGTGGTCTGTGGCTAGATTTTTGGGGCCTTGACCCACAAGGCCCATCCACGGGGTGTGGATCCCCCTATGGGGTGTGGGTCCCCTCATGGATGCTTCCTAGGCAGATTTAGGGACTGTTTTAGGGTGGTTTTCTAGGGTCCTCTTCAAGGTACCTTTGTTGGTCCTTGGGGAGTCGTACCTTGACGTTTAACCCCTAAACCCTCATTCTAGGTATGTGAAGTCAAATCTACGACTCTAACTCTCACGTCAAACTCTAGAACTCTCACGTAAAGCTCTAGTTTAGCCTACTAGTTTTTCGGGTGTAACAATTATTCGTTAATTGTGTGAAATATCTATCTTTTCTCAGTTAATTATTCATTAGATAATTGATCTTTATTTTTAGTTTAGTTAATATATATTCATCTTTGAAATCCTCCCTATGAATAAATAATCAGAATTAGTATAATTTAGTAAATAGTTAATTGACAAGTCCATGTGGGTTCGATATTCGGTTTCTAAAATGAACCACTTTATTACTTGCACGACCACGTACACGTGTGTGCGCATTTGGATACAACACATTTTGACGCCGTTGCCCTGGAGTTAGGAATTAAATATTTTCTATGTTATACTTTTTTATTGATTGAATTTTTTAATTTTTTTTTAAAGAAAACGAGAAAAAAAATAGAAAGAATAAGAAAAAAGTGGTGAACTTAATTGTGTTGTGCCGCGATGTTAAATCATAGGCTTATTGGGAGGCAACCCAATGTGTAGTGTAGCTTCTTTTTTCTTTAGAGTCACATTTTTGTATGTTTTTGCTGTTTAGGGGAAGTCGGAGTACCAAAAATTTGAAGTAAAGGAGCACATTTGAGCTTAAGAGTAGGGTGCCTACAACTCTTGATAAAACAGAGAGAACATGCTACTAAGTAGGCCTAAAGGCCTCAGGGAGTTCTCCTAACCCTTGTTTTAAATTTTAATTGATGGTTTGGGGACATAGGATCTTTTCAAGTGTGGGGTGGGGGAATAAATTTCTAATCTTTACTGTTTTATGAGTATTTTTTTTTTTTAGGATGGGTTCTTTGGCTTTTATTTTTGGTTCTTTTCCTGAGGATAGTCCCTTTGAAGCGATTATCTCTTTTTTTAGGGAGTACATTTTTTATTTTATTTTTTGGAGAGAAAAGAAAAGACTCTTTTGACTTGTTTGATACTTGCTATTTGAGCCTAATTTTGAGTAGTTCTTTCTTGCGAATACTTGATTGCTAATAAAATTGCCTACTCTTTGACAACGAGGCTCATAGTTATGACTTTGTATATAACTTATTTTATTTTGTAGCTTTTTATGACTGTGTCTCTCTTAGAAGTGGAATTGATTCATTTTGATTGATACTTTGCTATGTGTGGTGAAAAATTTATTTAATCCATGTTTTGCATCTTAGTCTAGAACTTGTCTTGCGCGTTAGTAAAGCGAAAAAAGTATTGCCCTATTTAGAAATTGATAATAGGCTTTCTTTGAATTGTCTTTTGAATTTTAGCCTTTTAAGATATTATATCACTAGTTAGCCGTTTTGAGCCTATAGCCTTTTGTTAGCAGCCATATTTTGCCCTTAACTATTTTATTGAATCCCTAATTTTTGCACTTTGCTTCCATGAGCACTATAGCATAAACTTATTATGATTGTAAAATTTGAAGAAAAGGGATGATTGAGTGTAAAAGGTAGTCAATAATAGCTACAAAGTGATGAAATGACCCTCATTGAAAGAATGTGACATGAAAAAAATTTAAAAAAAATGAGAAAAAAAGAAAGAAGAGTGAAACGTTGTTGACGAGATGAAATCACTAGTGAAATAGTTGTTGAAAGAGGGCTAAAAATAAAGAGAGGAAAATAATGGGTAATGAAGTCTAAAAGTGCAAAGTGTTTAGGGAAGTTTAAGTCAGTATTATATAGTTTTCCTACCCGTCCCCTAGCCTACATAAAAACCCATTAAAGTCGTATTTGATTCTCTTTGAGCATGCTTAATTAGTGGAGATGTACATAATGAGCAAGCCTATGATTCTTTGTGCATACATGTGAATTTTATTTGTGAGTGTCAGAGTTGTTCTTTGATGCTAAGTACTTAATTTATATTCAATCTTTAGAAATGAGTATGTAGATTATTTCTTCTTGTGAGGGCACTTGTTTTGTGATAGATATGTGATTTTATTAACTTTTTTTACGAGAGTAGGCGAGCATGCTTAAATTTGATTAGTTCAGAGTCCTTTCTTGAGGTTAGGAGGTTAGAGAATTGTTTTTTATTTGTATATCTTGCATAATGATCAGGAATTGTACTTGATGTTTTAAAATTTGTGTATGCCTAATTGTTTGTATCAACCAAAGTGATGGCGTTTCTGTAACACCCCGAATTTTTTATAGTCAAGAATCGAACCATTCTTCGTTGTGAATAAGATTTTTCTGAGTGATTTTAAATTTTCATCGGTGTTAAGGTCACTAGATGTAACACCTCTAGTTTCAAAAAGAACTAAAGAGAAATTCGTTCAAGTCATCAATCAGTTTTCTTAAGTTTTGAGTCAATTTCAATCGACCATATATTTTAGCACATAAATAATTAGGTGGCCCATGACCTATCAAATTGAAGGTCTTTGAGTCCTCTTTCCAACGCCACCAATTTTGCCTCAATCCGAGTTCTGAGTAAAAATTTATGACTAACCTGGCAACAACTCCACGATGGCTCCGCGTTACAGAGTGAATACAGACCTCACTGTCCGCTGGAAAAATATTCCGACTTCCAACTCATTTTATTTATTTCCTTAAGGGTATTTTAGTCCTAAAAACCCTTAGGAGGTCATCTAAATTACCCTAAACGTGTAGAAAAATCAGTTTTGATAATCAAACCCTCTCATTCACTCCTAAATTCAACGCTCAAGAAACTTCAAGAAACGCTAAGTCTAGGGTTCATCTTTCAAGATTTTCCTTTAAGTTTCTTCAAGAACATTGTTCTTCCAGGCATGTAAGCTTTGATAGTGTTGGGTTTGTTCGCCCTCACGCCAATCATGTGAATTTCATCCATAAATTCGTTCTTAATGTTTATTGATTGAGATTCTTGATGAAGTTCTTGAGGTTTTAGCTACATTCTTTAATAGTGGAGTCTTGTTGAGTTCTTGAGGTGAGGGGTCTTGCGAATGAGTGTTATTCTTGATGAACTTTGTGTGGGTTTCATTGAAAATGTTCTAGGTTTATGAAATTCGTGAAATTGGGCAATGGAATTGCATTGGGTATGAATTGAATCGAGTTGGGGGAGGAAGAAAAGATCGAGAAAATATTTGCGCCCAGGTCCGCGTCGCGGAGGCACTTAAAATTTTCAATATCCAGTCAATCACCCCTCTTCACGTAGCGAAGAGGATATAGAGTCCTCTGTTTCAAAAATTATTTTGTGACCAAAAAATAAAATCCTTCTCCGCGTCGCGCAAGTGATTTCCAATTCGTGTCATCGCTCTTTTCTTATTACTAACTATCTAAACATTCATTAATAATTGAGATATCCTATATCCTAATCATAGCTCTTACATTCACATTTCAATTTAAAGTAAAGCTTAAGAGGAAAGTCCAAGAGGTCCTTTTGAGAAGTCTTTTATAATCAACCATAGTTTTGAGCTAAGTCTTGAGGAAGTAAGTATGAGAATGAGAAGAGTTGTATTCATGAGTCTACATTGCTATTAAGATCGTTGAGTTGAGTTGTTCATGCCCATAATTCCGTATGAACTGTATGAATTGAGTATTCTTGAGAAGATTAGTATCGTTGAGTTCTTGAGTTGTGAGTTCTGAGATCCGAGTTCTTGAGTTCTGAGTATTGATTGCTATTAAGATCCATAATTCCGCATGAACCCTATGAATTGAGTTATAAATTTTTAGAAGCTTTTTAAAGCCAATGTATGAGGTTTAAACTGAGTTTTGAGGAAGTAAAGAGGAGTTTGAGAAAGAGTATAAGGGAACTATGTATTTCCCAATTGTTTCATTTTTACATGAAGAAAGAAAATATTATTTTGAGAAAAGAGAAACTTTGAATTCTAAATGAGTTATGAGTTAAAAGATATTTTGAGAGCAGTTACCTCTTTTAAGAGGGTAGTTTGAGCAATTATCTCAAACCAGAGGAAGAGTTATATTTTTAAACATATGAGCATGAGGTATATATTATTGAGAGTAGTATTGAGCACCGATATGGGGATGAGTTCAGACAACTAACATTCCTCATAAACCATGTATGCCAACATGGGTACAGGTTCATACTTTTTAGATGAATACTAAGTGCCTTCGGGCAGAGCTTAGTGGATCCACTTAGTTGAGGATTTCCTATACCCCGGCAAGGTATAGGACAGTTCTGGCAGCATTGGCGAGACGTTGTATCATCACGTAGCTCATAGTGATGGTTGTCGGTTAGAGAATCTCCCAAATAAGAGTAAAGAGTTTATTATTGTATTTTTATACATTTTGAGTTCTTGTCTACTGTTTACAAAGCTTATTTATTTCATCTTATTATCATAGCTTTCAAGATGAGCTGAGTATTCTTGAGTTGAATTGAATATCCTTGAGTTGAGTATTCTTGAGTTGGCTTGAGTTGAGACGAGGTAAGTATGTTTTCATTTTATCAGTTCAAGCTTATATCTATGTTAAGAGTTCCCCTTACATGCTCGTACATTCAATGTACTGATACCATTCAACCTGCATCATTTTATGATACAGATACATGTACTTAGGATCATCAACATGCATTTCGTTGAGATCAATTGACATTCCAGCGAGCTTTGGTGAGCCTTTTTATATTCCGGAGGGCTTCACCTTTACCTTACCATTAGTAGTTTTGAGATGTCATGGGTCTTTTTCCGATATCCTTCTGTAATAGTAGAGGCTTCATAGATAGACAGAGTTGAGTAGTTTTCCAGTATTTACCTCCTTTTGAGTTGTTTTACAAGCTATGAGTTTATCTATTGAGTATTGTTCAGACTTTTGATAGTTGAGTATTTGAGTTTAATGAATTTTTTACAATTTTAAGTTTATGTATGCTTGAGTTAGTCTTCCGTTTGTATTCATCCAGGATGAGGGTTCGCTTAGGGACTAACAATGGTTCTCGAGTGTCGGCCACGTCCAGGGTGTAGAATCGGGTCGTGAAAGTTAGTAGTTTGATTTTTTAGATGAGCTTTAATTCTTGCTCGAGGACAAGTAAAAGTTTAAGCGTGGGGTGTTTATGTGAGGCCAAAAATATTTATTTTAATCATTATTTACCTCACATTTAGTATTTTTATTTATCCTTTTTGAGTATGAATTTTTGAGATTGTGCTTAATAGTATATTCTATTTGTAGAATTAAATTGGTATGAAGATGAAGAAATTTGAAGCTAAAATGAATTAAAAATGGAAGATTCCAGCAGACAATCAACCAAACAGATTAATAGATTAATATTTACATATATGACATTTGCTGCAAAATTTGAAAAGAGAATGAAAAACTTACTTGCAACAGCTGCCATGTGGCTAACTTTGCAGGCAGCAAGAGGAATTGAGGTGGTGGACAACAACTATTCCACGCGGAAACTCCAAATTCTTTGGATTTTGGATTTCTCAATTTATTTTGGACTCAATTATTTTATTTAGAATTTTCTACATATATAAAAGTTCATAATAATAATTCTTGAGGAGAGGAGGATACAACATAGAAAATAACTTTTGACCTAGAAAGAGTTATGATCGTGGAGGCCGGAGAAATTGGGTTTCATCTTTTCTTATCCTTTATTAGTTATATTTACATAATTTTTAACTGATTTGTCTTAATTGCATCATGTCTATGCGTAGTTAAACTTCTTGTTCTAGGATTATGTTAGCTTACAAAATGATTGTTTAGCGATTTTTTATTAGGCATATCTGTTTGTCAGATTAGTTGTTCTTATATTATTGTGCTTACTATTTTAATGTTTGATCACCATTAGAATAAATTTATTGTCTTCTTTTGAACTCGGGAGAGGAATAGAGGAATAGAACGTGGAACCTAAGGAGCATGATATTTTCTTGCATATCACTAGACTTGATTTGTATCTAGGATACGGATATACCTAAGTGCCATGCTTGGTTCAAATACAGGAAGACAACGTAATGCTTCATAGTTGGTTCAGTCTATCCTCGCTCAACGATGTAGTTAAACTATCCATTGTGGTAGTTGGTTAGAGGTTGAGAGATCATGACCATGTCATCTACCCCGTGAATCAATAACTAGATATTCAAATAAATTGATGACATTGATGCTAAACATGATTGTTAGTTAAATAATAATCCGAGATCGATTCATTCATTGAGTATGTGAAAAATTTATCTTTTATTGGGTAATTGTTCATTAGTTATTTTATCTTTGTTTTTAGTTAGTTAATATATATACATATTTGAAATCCTTCCCTTGAATAATAATCTGAATTTAGTATAATTTAATTAATAGTTAGTTGACAAGTCTCTATGGATTCGACATCTGGTTTCTAAAAAGAACCACTTTATTACTTGCACGACCGCATATACTTGTGTGTGCATTTGAAAGCAACAATGCACTCTATCTCATGACTGAGAGTATGAACAAAATGAAGTATTTCCTAAAATATTTCATAGCCTCCTATTCATAGATGTGACACGTTTCACACTCATTAACAAGACTCTACTTAACACTACTTTCAAGCACCTTAAGACACATGAACCTAATGCTCTGATACAAACTTTGCAATGCCCTTAGAGTACCCCCCCCCCCCCTAGTTAGGACATGGAGCTTATAGCCACAAGTGACCCCATTCTAACTTCATGGTATGGCATGACACTAATAATAGGATAAGTCATGACAGAAAATAACTGAATGTGAAAGCTAACCGAAATAATCTAAAACCTTAATAGACATAATATTTGAGTACATAAAAGTGAAAGTGATAACAACGAGGTTAAGAAGATCACAAATATAGAGTTTAATATTAGAGTGCTGAAGCAACAATAGAAAAGAAACATAAAACTAAATAAAAGATATGAGAAATGAAAAGGAAAAATCTAAGAATTTCAAAGGATTTGATGTTCTAAGGTCTTGATAAGATCCAAGTAACAATGTATAGATTTATGGAAAAAATCTAACGCCTTTGCTTGAGAAAACGAATCAAAACAATAGATTCGGATCTTGAACTCTTTATGAGTAAATAAAGACAATAATAAGTATAAACTAATCACCGTCTAAATAATACCAAAAATAAATCACAGACAAGAAGAAATTACGTTATATCTTAAACTATAAAACTAGTAAAGGTTTAAAGATATATTTTCAAAGAACAAGTCACAAAGGTTCAAAAGAACTATCTCAAAAATATTATTGATATCTTCTAATGTCTCTTTAATGAATGAAAAAACACTCCTATTTAAAGAATAAATAAGTTGGCTGCTAGCCCTAATAAAATCCAAAAAGAACAATCTAGAACTTAATAAAATAAAACCCTAGCTTGGGGGCTAAGGTAAAACTAAAGCCCTAATAGTTGTGGTTGAATTAAAAACTTTCTGGGCCCCCTTGGTCATGGCTTTTGAGCCCCTTTTGGGCTTTATTGAGCTGCGGATTTTAGTTCCACCTAAGGGCTGAAATTGGCCTCCTTTTGGGCTAATTTTGAGCCTCTTTCTGCACCACTTTGGACTTCTTTAAGGCTTAACTTTGGACCCAAATATTCCTCCTCTTGGAATTCAACTTGGGCTACCAAATAGTTGTAGCATTTGTACAATTTATTTCCCTTGAGCTTGTGCTCTTCTTCCCCAACAAGACAACTTTAGATCCACGATTGAAGTCCGTTGAGCTTATCATTTAACTCCTTCTTTTGAGATCTTGTTCTGTGCCTCCTTGGAGTTTCAAAAGCTTAATCCTTGTCCTTCAATGGAGTAGAGATTCCTTTGATGCTATCATTCACCTCTTCTTGAAGAGAATTCATCCTCGAATTCAAGTCTGCATCAAAATGGGAAAAACCATAAACATTAAAAGTAGTACTAACTAGGAACTCACGAGGAAAATAAAGTTTATAAGCATTGTCTCCAATCCTTTCATGGACTTGTATGGACCAATTCCTCTAGGAACTAGCTTCGTCTTTCTTTTGGAAGGAAATCTTTCTTTTCTCATATGCACCAGAACCAAGTTCCCAGGTTTAAAAGCAATATATTTCTTCCCTTATTCCTTCACAATGCAACCTCTTTATTCTTTTTTTCAATTGCAAGCCTTGTTTTTTCATGAATCTTCCTCATCACATCAGTATTCTTCTTACCATTAAGATTAGCAAAATCATTAATGTGCAAAGGCGGTAAATCAAGGATAGTAAGGGGGTTGAATCTATACACAACTTCAAAATAAGTCTTACCAGTAGAAGAATGAAATATTATAAGTGAACTCCATAATAGGTAAGTAATCTTCCCAAGAAGTCAACTTTTCTTTCAAAACAACAATCGACATATTCCCTACAGTTCTATTAACCAGTTCCATTTGCCCATCAATTTGTGGGTGACAAGATATAGAAAATAGTTATTTAGTTCCCAACTTTGCCTAAAGAATTCTCCAAAAGTGACTTAAGAACTTAGCATACCTATCACTAACAATAGTTCTAGGTATTTCATACAATTTAACCACTTTTTACAATAAGTCAGCTACGTGAGATGCATCATTAGTCTTTTTACATGGGATGAAAATATCCATTTTAGAAAATCTATATATACCACCACAAATGTATCATTCTTACCATACTTAGCCCTTGGCAGCCCCAATATGAAATCCATAAAAATATCAATCCAAGGGGAATTATAAACAGGTAAAGGAGTATAAAGACCATGCGGAAATGTTCTAGACTTAGGTTGTTTACATTCAAGACAATGAGAAAACACTCTTTAAACATCATTTCTCGTGCTAGGCCAATAAAAATGTTTAGAAAGCATTTCCAGAGTTTTGGATACACCAAAATGTCCCATTAGACCTCCATAATGTGCTTCCCTAACAATTGTTCACGCAAAGAGCAGTTAGGAAAACACAACTTATTTTCCTTGAATACAAATTCATCTTGAGGATTAAATTTCTCAAAAGGTCCCAACTTACATTTAGCAAAAATCTCACCAAAATCATAATCATTAGCATAGAGTAACTTGATTTGGTCAACACCCAACAACTTTGAAGTAAGAGTAGAGATCAAAACATACCTTCTTGAGAGTGCGTCAACAACCACATTATCCTTACCTTTTTTGTAGGAAATTTCATAAGGAAAAGTTTCAATAAACTCCACCCATTTAGCATACCTAATACTAAGCATACCTTGGATCTTCGGTACTTTAATAACCCTTGATCAGTCTTGTCTATGAATTCTTGAGGACAGAAGCAGTGCTGCCTTATACCTAACGCCCTTACCAAGACATATATCTCCTTATCATAAGTTGAATAATTCAATGTTGCTTCACTTTTATTTTCATTAAAATAGAAAACTGGCTTAGAGTCTTGCATCAAAATAGCACCTATGAGGCATCACACTCAACTTTAAAAGACTTAGAAAAATCACGTAATTGCTAAATAGGAGCAGAACAAAATTTATCCTTCAACAAGTTAAATGCACCATCTTGTTCTTTTCTCCATGTTAAAACTGTATCTTGTTAATAACTTCATTAAGGAGCAACAATGGTGCTAAAGTCTCACACAATCCTCCTATAAAAACTAGCAATTCCATGAAAACTCCTAACTTCAGTTACACTGTTAGGTCTCTTTCATTCTTTTATTGCCTTGATTTTCTCATCATCTAATTCAACTCCCTTAGAACTGACCATAAAACCTAAGAAAACCACACGATCCATACAGAAAGTACACATTCTGAGATAAGCAAATAAGTATTGATTTCTAAGAACTTCAAAAGCTTGTTTTAGGTCCTCTAAGTGTCCATCTATATTTTGAGAAAAGATCAAAATGTCATTAAAATACACCACCACAAATTTTTCATGAAAATGTATAAAAACATGATTCATTAGTCTCATGAAAGTGCTTGATGCATTAGTCAGGCCAAAGAGCATAACTAATGTAACACCTGGAAGTTGTAAAGTCAAAGAGAAAAGAAAAATGCAGATTTGGGCACTAAAGAAGGATCTACAAGTCCAACCTACGGACCGTAGGAAGTCAAACAGGTCGTAAGAAGGAAATCGTATACCTGGAGATAAGTTTTTGAAATTTCAAGTTTCTAATGTTTGACGTACGGATGAACAGGATGAATCATAGGAGGTTGACGAGCCATAGATGACTTTCGTAGAAGGGATTCAGAGATTTGATTTAGGACCTCAGTACTACGGAGTGATTTGATGGGTTGTTGTTTGTACTATGGGTTGTAGAATGGATTTCGTAGAAAGGTTCCAGACTTAGTGAAATTTTGGACTAAAAGTTGAGTTCTACAGATGGGGTCTACGGGCAGTAAGAATTTAGACAGACCAGAGTAAGGTATCGTAGGAAGTAAGGTAAAATTTGGGTCGTGACCCAAAGTATACCCTAGGTGTAACATGGCGTATAGAGTCCCGAAAGATCCTACACAAGCCACTTAGCATACATCATACAAGATAATAGAAATGAAGATTTCAAAAGAACATTCTCATATCATTAAAGAGTTTGACAAAGAGGATGTCTAACGTAGTCTCAACAAGCCATCTAATACATCAAAAGAAGTAGTTGGGACGTAACCCATACACCACGTACTATGTCTAAAAACTAAAATAAAGGAAAGCTATAAAAGTGTCTTGGTCCTCAAAAACATGAGGACTCACCAATCTTTGAATCAATAAGAGAGATCAACTAACCACAAGTATACAAGGTAGGAGCGTCAGACCTACATTAGAGACATGTCACGACCCAAGGTATCCCCTAGGCGTAACATGGCGTATAAGATCCCGAGAGGCTCCATACAAGCCACTTAGCTTTCGTCATACAAGATAATAGAATAAATAGATTTAAAAGACAGTTTCAACATATCAATGTTTATAGAGAAAAGCAAAAATCTAAACATCGTCTCAAAGCCATCTAGTACATAAGATTGAATCTGGGCGTAGCCTGTACATCATGTTCCAAAACTAAAAGTAAGGAAAGACTGAAAATAATAAATGTTCGGTCCTCGATGCATGAGGACTCACCAAAGCTTGGAATATCCTCAAAGAACTCTAGCCATAAAACTGGGAACCCTGACTGTTTGACCCTGCATTTGGAGAAAAGTAGGCAAGAGTATACGTTAGAACAAACATGTTCCAAGTATGATAGCCATGCATAAAAACATATAGAACATGATAAAAGGGACATTTCCTTATATGCAAGGACCAAGTTAAAAATAAATGACATGAGGTTTAAAACATGAATCATAAAATATGGTCAATGCAAATAAACATCATCTTAAGTCACATGTGAGATACTTCTTGAAGTAACCTCAGTTCATCGTAGCTTGCTTGTGGGAAGTAGCCTTAACCGACATATAAGACCATGTGAGCTATTAACATGGAATCCGGTGTCTCCCATACCGAAAGGGGTTGTCCTACTTGCCAAGGTAAGGACCATGAATTTCTAGCTTATGTGGATCCACTAGCAAATGTCTATCCAGACAATCCTATGTTGGCACATTATTTATGGGACACGGGTAATCGCCAGCTGTCCACTTGGTACTAAGCTTAAATTCCATGGAATAGTTTTAATCATATTCATCTTATCTCTTAAAGGAACATGGGTAATCGCCTTTTGTACTTTCATTATTATAGCTCCTTAACATTGGTTCATTTTAGGTGAGAAGACCTTTCAACCCTAAGAACCATTATTATGTGAGAAAACCTTTCACAATCCTGTTTTCATGTGTATATGAGAAATTCTTTCAACAACAACAACATCATTGATACTTTACTCTCAAAGCATCCTTAAAATCCTTTACATCCATTTATACGAACATGCATAATTTCATAAATTCATCTTTCATAACTCCATAACCCTCATTGGATCATCATAACTTGAAAACATGGGATATGCATGAGTTCATGGGGATTCATCATAAAAATCATAGAATTATATCAATTCATTCTTGAAAGATCATAAAACAATCAATTAAATCAATAATTAAGAGAACCCATAACATGGAAGAAATACCCTAACTCAATTGGGGATTTCTAACTTTGAAAATTGGAGAATTTAGGAACTCCATGGAGGAAAGGCTCCAAGGATGAAAACTATCATACCTCAATGATAATTGCTTGCCCTCAATGGAGGATTAGGAGACTTGACTTGAAACCCTAGGTTGAACCCTTCTTCTTCAAGCTTTCTAGAGAGAGAAATATTGTGGGAGAAGAAAACTTGATCTTCTTTGAAGAATTTGAGAGAATGATCTTAGTTGGAGAAATTTGGGGTTAAAAATACTTATATAGAAGTTCTATGAAAGGGTAAAATGACATAGAATTAAAATAGAATAATTAGGAAAAGACCCAAAATACCCTGACTTAAAGCTGACGCAACCCCCCACATGGAGGTCTTCACGAGTCATCTAAGGGTCCATGAGCCGTCTCGGCAGTCGTGGCCCTTGGACCAGTGGTTTGGGGAGATCCCTTGTTGCCTTGACCCTCCTCACGACCAGCTTCACGGGTCGTTTTACCCTTCACGACCCGTTTAGGGGTTCGTGAGAAGAGGCTGGCTTGAGGTGGGTTCTTCCTCCCCTACACGAGCAGCAACATGGACCGTTAAGGCACTCGTGGGAGGGGTGACTGCCCATCATGCCTTGGGGGACTTGCCACGGGCCACTACACGGACCGTGGTCCCCTTCACGGCCCGTCTGGAGCTTCGTGGAGGGTCCCTGGGCCAGGTGTTGGCCTTTGAGTACATCCCTATAACGCTTTTTTTGTCTTTCTCAAATCCGAGTTATCACAAGACAATATAGGCACAAGCATGCATTAGTACATGAAATGTACTAAGTATGATAGCATTGCATAAGCGATATGAAATCATGCTAAAAGGACTTTATATGACATTCAATGATCAAGCTAAGGCAAACGATAAGATGTTAGAAAGCACAAGTCATAATCATGGTCAATGCAAGATTAGCATATTAAAACACTTTGTGAGATACTCAGAAGTTACCTAGTTCATTGTTATGGGATGTTTACCATTAACAGTCATAGACCATGTGAGCTAAAACATGGAATCCGATGTCTATCTCATACCAAAAAGAGATGTCCTACTTTCCAAGATAAGGACCATAAACTCCTAACTTATGTGGATCCACTAGCTAAGACATTCTACGGGGGCACGTAGTTAGGGACAAGAAGATTGCTACTTGATACCCGACCTCTACTAACGGGAGATCCTCCATCTCAAAATTCTCTCGGTGCTAAGTAAAATGACACAGAATAGTAATTAATCATCTTCATTTCATCATCAATGGAAAAGAACAATTAATTTGCTAATCCACGCTAAAGTCATTTAGAATATCTCCTTAAATATGATTCAACTTAGGTGAGAAAACTTTTCAACCTTATGAATCCTTATGTGGGAAATCTTTTCACAATCATGATCATATTAATATGTGAGAATATCTTTCACAATTCCATTAATACTTTCATATAAAGCATCTTTAAGTCATAATCATCAATCTCATAAAAATATGCACATCTTCATAAATTCGTAGTCCATAGTTCATAAGCTTCATCATGTGTTCATAGTAAAAGATGATAGATCATGCATGAATTCATATGAATTCAACTCAAAGTAATGTAAATACTTCATTCATGCATTAGCAGATAAAAAACAACCAATTGAATCATAATTGAGAAGAACCCATGAAAATTGAATAAAACCCTAACTTAGAATTGAGAATTGAACCTGTAGAATTGGGATCTTTGGGGACCCAATGGAGGAAAGGACTCCATTGGTGAATACTAACATATATTTATTATCAAATCCAAAAAGGTATGGTGAATTGGAGACCCTTAGTTCAAACACTAGCTTCTTCTTCCTTAGCTTGAGAGAGAACTATGGGGAACAACTTGGAAGGAATTTAGAAATCTCGGTAAATGATTTGTAAAGGGTAGTTTTAGGACCTGAGGGGTATTTATAGGGCTTATAATTAGGACCAAAATGAGTTTGTTTAGTCATTAGACACTTAGGAAAAAGACTCCAAAACCCTTTAAAAATAACTGTCGACTCGGCCTACGGATCGTAGAACTTTCTACGATCCGTACTGGTCAATCGTAGACCAAGTACTGGAGCCCTAAATTCAAGCCAACTTTAAAGACACTGGTCTACGGACCGTAGAACCTTATATGGTCCATAGATCCAAATTGTAGAACTCAACTTTGACCCTAAAATTTCACTAAGTCTGGGACCTTTCTACGAGACCTATCTATGACTCATAGATCATTTGACAGATCGTCTTGGTCAACCATATAATGAGATACTGAAACTTGATTTTCCCAAAAACTCAACTCACTTTCTACGGGTGCTTTCTATGGTCCCTAGAAGCTTCTACGACCCGTAGACTGGACTCGTATAATCCAACTAGTAGCCCAAAAATGTTTTCTTTACCTTTTTCAAAATCTGAGATGTTACAACGAGTCAACCTACGAGCCATAGGAATGACTCATGGAATGAAATTGTGATTTTTGGAGCTAAGTGTGAGACAACAAGACCAGACTATGAGTCATAGGTCCAAGCGTAGAAAATATCATAAACTTTGAGCTCCAGTACTTGGACAACGAGAAGCTAGGACATGTCATGAAAAGTTTTATGGGTCATAGAACATACCAATAAAAAGTCTAGAAAAATTATTTGTAACACCCCGGAATCAAGGAGTCTAGAAATTGTTCAAGTGGGAAACTCACAAGCCCAAGAAGTGGACCATAGAACCCTCCACGGATCCCTAGACGGTCCGTGAAGGGGACCACGGTCCGTTAAGGGGCTCGTCGTAGGTTTCCAGAACCTGCCGTTTGCAGGCTTTACTTTGGTAGACGCCTAGACGGCCCGTGGTGAGATTGACGGGCCATCAAAGTGGTCGTCAAGTGGGTCAAGTTAGTAGGGATCATCCCCTAGCTACTGGTTAAGGGCCATGGGCATCACAACGGCCCGTGAAGCCCCACACGGACCGTGAAGTCGTCCATGAAGTGTTTTCATTAGACTTAGAGTTTAGGGTCAACTTCAAATAATCATATCTTTTAGTACAAAAATGAATTAGGTGGCTCATCACCTATTAACTTAAAGATCTCTGAGTCCTCTTTCCAACTCCACCGAGTTTTTCCGATTCCCATCTCGGAGTAAAAAGTTATTCCCGAAATAGTGAAGCACTGTCAGGCTGAATTTCTTCACGACCCGTTTGACGGGCCGTGGTGGTCATGATGATCCGTGGTCGGCTTCCAGTCAGCCAATTCGGCAGTTTTTAAGTCAAGGGTTATTGGGTCTTTTCCTAATTATTTTTACTCAATACTAAGTTATTTTTCCTTCTACCCAAAGCCCTATATAATTGTTCTAAACCCCCAAATCACCCAAACTAAATTCATTCTCTTAAATTTTCAAAAGTTGATCAAGCGCTTCCTCTCCAAATATTTTTCTCTCTAGAAATTGAAGAAGAAAGCTAGGGTTTGAATATCAAGCTTTCTAATCCTCCATTTATTTCAAGTTTTTGGCATCAAGGTATGATAGTTTTTATCCATGGATTCCTTCCATTCATGGAGTTCCCAAATTCTCCTATTTTCAAAGTTAGAAATCCCCAATTAAGTTAGGGTTTTCTTCAATTGCCATGGGTTCTCTTCAATGTTGATTTAAATGATTGAATTATGATCTATTATGCATGAATTGATGAAATACTATAGTTTTTATGATGATCCCCCATGAACCCATGTAAATCCCATATTTTCCAATTATGATGATATAATGTGGGTTTTGATTATGAAAGAAGATTTTTATGAAATCAAGCATGAATTGATAGAATTATATGATCTTATGATGAATTTCAATTAACCCATATCTAACCCATGATTTCTAGATGTTGATGATTGAAAGTGGATTTTGAACCTTGAAAGGTGAATTATGAAATTATGCATGTTCTTATGAAGTTTCTGGAAATGTTTTAAGAGTGCTTTGAGAGTGAAGTATCAATGTAGATGTTGTTGTTGTTGTGTTGTTGAAAGATAATTTCTCATATACACACTTATGCATGATTGTGAAAGGTATTCTCACATAATAAGGGTTCTCAGGGTTGAAAGGTTTTCTCACCTAAAATTAACCAATGCTAAGAAGCTAATCACATGATGTAAGGACAAGAGGCGATTACCAATGTTCCTTTATGAGCTAGTATGAAAAGATCATGGACGGTGAAAGGTTTTCTCACGCATGGTCTAAGGAGCTATCCTATGATAAGGCAAGAGGAGACTACACATGTCTTTTAAAGATAAGATAAGTCAAGACTTAATAACTACTCTGTGGGAATTTATGCTTAGCACCGAGAGGATATTGAGATGGAAGCCCTCACATTAGTAGAGCCTGGGTTTCTAGAAGCAATCTCCTTATCCCTTACCTATGTGCCCCCATAGGATGATTTTCTAGATAGACATTAGCTAGTGGATCCACCTAAGCTAGAAGTTCATGGTTCTACCTTGGCAAGTAGGACAACCCTTTTTGGTGTGGGAGACACCGGGGGATCATGTTATAGCTCACATGGTCTTTATGTCGGTTATGGCTTATTCCCACAATAATAATGAACTAAGGTTACTTCAAGAAGTATCTCACATGTGTTCAAAGATGATGTTCAGTTACATTGATCATTGTTTTATGACTTATGGTTTCTAACTCTCAAAATACATGTTTTAGCTTGATCATTGCATACTTATGAAAATGTCACTTTTTAGCATGATTTAAATATTTTATGCATGGCTATTATACTTGGTACATTGTTTTGTACTAACACATACTCTTGCTACATTTTTCCAAATGTAGGGTCCTACAGTCAGGATTCTCGGTTTCGTGGCTAGAGGTTGACTTGAGAGATTTTTGAGCTTTGGTGAGTCCTCATGCTTCGAGGATGGATTTTCATTGTTTCTGTTTACTTTCTTATTTTCAATTTTGTACATGATGTATGGGCTAGGCCCAATTTCATTCTATAGTATTAGATGGCTATTGAGACAAATGTTTAGTCTTCCGCTTTGCTTTTATAGAACTTTGGACTTGAAATGTTGTTTTAATTCCTTTGTTCTATTTCTTATGTTATGAATGCTAAGTGGCTTGTATGGGGCCACTCGGGGTCCTATACGCCATGGTACCTCTAGGTGTACCCCAGAGTCGTGAAATTATCGAAGAATTTGTTTTGACGAGTGGTTCTTAGGAGCCATAGGAATTCCTACGAGCAGTAGAACCGAACCATAGAAACGACTGTTGAATCCTATTTTTCCTATATTTTCTTTTCCTAGTTTATTTAGGATTAGATGTCTATAAATAGTCAGTAATTTCTCATTTTTTTGATGTTAGACAGTTTGATACCTTGGTTTTGGGTTTGAGAATTATTTGGTAAATACTTTTTCCATTATAATTCTTGAATCATCGGTTTATATTACATCTTTTGTTCAACAATTCAAGATTCCCAAATTCAACTACTTTAATTGTAACTTCATGATTTTTTTAACAATATTAATATGAATTGTGATTACTTAAGAATGAGTAGCTAAATCCACAACTAGAATTGTGGGAACCATGAGAACTTAACAATGACGTAGACCTGATAATTAGTAATTCTTGAATAGAGTTTATGCAGGTATTGTTAATCTCTTCGCTATGATTTCTTTCTGACGGTGTGCAATGTTAGAACTCACCTTATTCCTACTTGCCCGACCAAGGAACTAACAAATAGGAAAAGATATTAAACAACTGAGATTCAGACCTTGAATGTAAAAAGTCACCATCACCGGTCCTTGCCTTCTTTGCCTCCCTAGATTTCTCCTTAAGTTTCTCTTCTTCTATTTGTTGAGCATGCACCATTAGACGAGAAATGTCCATATCATTGATGAGAATGCCAGTACAACATTCTTTGACTACCATCTCAGGCACTCCCGAAACAAACTTACTCATCATTTCCCTAGAGTTGGCAACCATAGTAGGAGAATACCTAGACAATTGTGTGAACTTCAAAACATATTCCTTCACACTCATGTTTCCTTGACGAAGGTTGATGAATTCAAGTACCTTTGCCTCCCTCATCTCAAGGGGAAAGAACCTATCAAGGAAAGCGACCTTCAAATTTTCCCAATCAAGAGGATCCGCATCAACCACCCTCTCTTCTTTCCATTAGTTGAACCAAACTTGAGCAACACCCATAAGTTGATAAGAGGCCAATTCCATCTTTTCCACCGACGTCACTCCCATGACCATCAACACCTTATACACTTCATCAATGAACTCTTATGGATCTTCCTCAATCTTGGACCATGAAACTCTGGAGGATTAATTCTAGTGAAGTCCCTCACTCTAGTTGCCATCGTACCCACATTTGGGTTCACGAGGAACACAACATTCGTATTGGCTTAAGCTGTCATGGCTAGGGCATACACTTGAAAAGTAGCCCTAAACTCCGCATTAGTTACTTGTTCAGCCAAAGGGTCGGCCGGAACTTGAGGAGCTTGAGGAGGATCTTGAGGAGTTTCTCGTTGCACATTCTCATTCACATTCCTCATAACGTATGCTCTTTGAGGGGACATATCCTGAAAAGTATCAGATAGGGATTAGAAGAAAGACATATAGAGTTAGACTTTATCACACGATTTTAGAGTAATAAGAGAAGTGGAGTTTTCTAATCATCTTATAGCTTCTTATTCATAAATGTGAGGCGCTTCACACTCGTGAACAAGACTCTACTTGACATGTCTTAGAGACTCCCTAGGACCTTTCTAAACCTTGTGCTTTGAATACCAAGTTTGTCACGACCCCAAGTATACCCTAGTCGTAACATGGCGTATAGGACCCTGAGAGACCCTATACAAGCCACTTAACATACATATACAAGCTAATAGAATCTTAAAGAGTTCAACAGATATTTTTGTATTATAAAGAATTTGACAAAAAGCGGAAGTATAAGATAAGTATCAAAGCCATCTATTACATCAAAGTAGTGATTGGGACGTAACTCATACATCACATACAAAAGCTAAAATTAAATGACATGAAAGAAATAAAAGAGTATCGACCCTTGGAACATAAGGACTCACCAATCTTCAATGTCTAAAAGGGATCATTATCCATGGGTATAAGAGGTAGGAACGTCGGATCCTACATTAGTGAAACAATGTAGGCAAAAGTATGCGTTAGTACATGGAATATACCAAGTATGATAGAAATACATAAGAGACATCAAATCATGCTAAAAGGACTTTATCTGACATGCAATGACCAAGATAAATCATAAAATAACATGTTTGAAGATATATTCCATAACCATGGTCGATGCAAGCTAAACATCTTTAAGACACATTTGAGATACTTCTAGAAGGAACCTTAGTTCATTATTGTGGGAGATTTACCTTTAACCGACATAGACCATGTGAGCAATAACATGGAATTCGGTGTCTATCCCACTCCGAAAAGAGATGTCCTTACTTTCCAAGGTAAGAACCATAAATTTATAGCTTAGGTGGATCCACTAGCTAATTTCTATCTAAGACAACCTATGATGGCACATAGTTATGGGATAGGGATATTTCAACTACAAACCTGGCCTCAACTATGGGAGAGCTTCCATCCCGATATCCTCACGGTGCTAAGCATAAATACCATGGAATAGTCATTAATCTTAACTTATCTTATTATCCATGAAAGGGCACATCAAGTAGCCAATCAAAGCTATAATAGATCCTTAATCTCGATTTATCTTAGGTGAGAAAACCTTTCAACCTTATGAATCCTTTATATGAGTAAATCGTGTCAAAACAACAACAAAAACATCGATGCTTTACTATCAAAGAACCCTTAAATAATTTTCATCAATTTCATAAAGAAACATGCATATCTTTATAAATTCATCTTTCATAGTTCAAAAAGCTTCATCATATGATCAAAATCTATAAATCATGGATCATGCATGGGTTTAAGTGAATTTAACTTAAAAACATGTAATTATCTCAATTCACACATAAAAGGCATAAAACAATCAATTAGATCATAATTGAAAAGAACCCATGAGTTTTAATAAACCCTAACTTCAATTGGAGAATTCTAACTTGTAAAATTAGAGAATTTAGGAACCCTGTGGAGGAAAGAATTCCATAGGTGAATACTACTATACCTTGATGTAAAAAGCCCACAAGAAATGGTGAATTTGGAGACTTGATCTTGAAACTCTAGACTTCTAACTTGATCAACTTTTGGGATTTTAGGAGAATGAGTTCAATTGGGTAATTTGGGGGTTTAAAACGTTTATATAGGGCCTAGGGTAGAAGGCAAAACGATATAGTATTGGATTAAAACAATTAAGAAAAGACCCAGAAGCCCTTAAAATGAAACTGTCAAACCTTGATCGACGGTTCAGACCTATGGTCCATAGGTCTTACTACGGACCGTCCTGGTCAACCGTAGGTGGGGTTAACAGACTTGTTTTTGGACCTTCAAATGACGTAGCCCATTTACGGTTGTTAGGTTTACCTACGTACCATACATGGACACCATAGGTCCTAAAAGTTTTAAAAAAAATTATACTTCTTTCCCCCTTGTCACCTACGTATGCCACCTACGTTCCGTAAGTGCTCCTACCAACCATAGGTGGGAGCCGTAGGTCACACCTAAAGCCCAAAAACTGCATTTATTCCATTTTTTCAAATCTGAGGTGTTACACTTTTACGGAAATAACTCTACTAAAAGTACAATTAACAATCAATTAGCCTAAGTCTAGACCTCATTCCTCATGGGATTGGCCCTAACATTTGTTGAGTTCTTTATTTGAACAACGATCACTTATACTTCTTTAGGGATGTGTAATTTGGGTGTATCAAAGACAATAACCAACTTGGAATCGGGTTCAAATTAACATGGATTGGTGATCAGATGTATCATGATTCGTGAATCAATTTATGTAAACAATCACACGGTAACAAAAAAAATATAAATAGGGGAATTGTTTATAATAAGGGATTGACTTTAGATTTCAAGGGAAAAACATAAGATGAATTTTGATTTATCAAGAGTGGAGAAACTAGGGGTGTGCATTTGATGGAGTATCTATTTGATAAGTATTGACTATCTAAGAAAAAATTACCACATGGATAGAATTTGGCTTTTGAGTTACATTCAAAGATTTTTAACTCAATGAATATGTTTGTTTTGAGTTCTTTCAAACACCAAACCCATATAATAGAAATAACCAAACAGTAGTTGACTGGGCTTGTACTATTTCTAGTTCAAGCCCTTAAATAAGGATTTAATCGGATTAGATTTTTCTTCCTTTAATCCTTTAATTAAATTCTCAAGTCCTCACCATTGAAGCCTTACTCAATTCACTTCCCTTTCTGAAGGAAAAATAAAATAAGAGAGTTCAATTAATATTTTCAACCATCAATATTTAGTTTATAACTTAAAAGACTATAATAGATCTATGCATTATAATTAATTCTAAGGTTAATTAGTCACTACCCAATCAAATCTAAATACATATCATGCACACACACACACCTAGAAGAAAATTTAGCTATTCATAATAAAAAGAAATAGAAGCAATATTGAACTCCTCCCTTGCATTCATGATGAACGAATATAATCAATTTCAAGATTGAGTTTTAACAATTGGTCTTTTCTTCAATAGAAAGAAAAGAATGTACTAATACAATGTACTTTATTCACTAATTAATTCTCTAATAATTTTCCTATTTCCAAATTGGGGAAGAAGATATTATTCTATCCTTGCAAAGATACCAAAAATAGCCTTGGAAGCTTCCAAAGTACGTCATTTTCTCATGAACAATTTTACCCTTTGAATTTTCATCGGCCTACTTGAGCTTGCGCCTACATTTCGCATGTTCAGTCTTGTGGCACATAGGTGCACTGATGCTCTTGTTTCAGATGCCACGCGAAAATATCATTATCCTGTCCCGTTCATTGATCAAATGATTGACCGTCTATCAGGGAAGGAATATTATTATTTCTTAGATGGGTATTCCAGATATAATCATATTTTGATTGCACTCGAAGATCAAGAAATACCACATTCACTTGTCCTTATGGCACATATGATTTCAAACATATGCCATTTGGACTTTGCAATGCTCCGGCTACTTTCAAGTGGTGTATGATGGCCATTTCCCATGATATGGTGGACTTTGTAAAGGTATTTATGGATGATTTCTCTGTCTTGGGAAGTCTTTTGGGGTATGTCTCCGGAACATTGACAAGGTACTTGCTCATTGTGAAGACACAAACTTAGTGCTTATTTGGGAGAAATGTCAATTCTTAGTTCGAGAAGGTATTTTTTTGGGTCACAAAGTGTCAAAGCATGGACTAGAGGTAGATAAAGCCAAAGTTCAGGTGATTGAAAAATTACCCCCTCCAATTTCTGTCAAAGGGGTGAGAACTTTTCCTTTGGCATGCAGGTTTGTACCGAAGGTTCATCAAAGATTTTTCCAAGACTGCCAGACCTATGTGCAGTCTCTTGGAGAAGGAGGTGAAATTCAAGTTCAATGAGATTTTTTTGAAGGCTTTTGAGGTGCTGAAGGGGAACTTAATGGTAGCTCCAATCTTGATTGCTCCTAACTAGGAGCTACCATTTAAACTCATGTGTGATGCAAGAGATATAGCAGTGGGTGCAATATTTGGAAAAATAAAAGATAAAGTCTTTCATTCGATATACTATGCGAGCAAGACCCTTGATTCTGCTCAAGCTAATTACACAATGACTGACAAGGAGATGCTGGCTCTAGTATTCACCTTCGAAAAGTTCATATTGTATTTGGTAGGTACCAAAGTTATTGTCTATACTGACCGTGCAGCTATTAGGTACCCATTCAAGAAGAAGGATGCTAAACCAAGGCTCATTCGATGGATATTGCTTCTCCAAGAATTTGACCTTGAAATCAAAGACTGAAAGGGTACAAAAAATCAAATAGCTGATTATTTTTCCAGGTTAGAAGACTTTTCTCATGTGCAAGAAGGGTAACAAATATGTGAAGAGTTTCCGGATGAGCAGTTAATGGCATTGGATATCTCCCAAGTGTCTTGGTATGCTGACATAGTGAATTTATTGGTGAGTGGAATGTTACCTCCGGGGTCAACTACCCAACAGAGAAAGAAGATGACAAATGAAGCTAAGTTTTATATGTGGGATGAACCATTCTTTCTCAAACAAGGAGTGGATCGAGCGGTAAGACGTTTCATTTTGGAACACGAGGTCAAGCAAGTGCTCGAGAGTTGTCATGCAAGTCCTTATGGAGGGAACCATGGAGGAGAGCCCACAGCGTACAAGGTATTATAATATGGCTTCTTCTGGACCTCTTTGTTCAAAGATTCTATGGCCTATGTGAAGGGATGTGACCAATGCCAAAGGTTGGGTACTATATCGAGAAGACATGAGATGCCGCTAAACAATATTCTTGAGGTGGAAATATTTGATGTGTGGGGTATTGACTTCATGGGTCCCTTCCCACCATCTAGTGGAAACCAATATATTCTGGTGGCGGTTTATTATGGTTTCAAATGGGTTGAGGCTGAGGCTCTTCCCACGAATGACTCAAGAGTGGTGATTAAATTCATCAAGAAGCATACTTTCACTCATTTTGGTACTCCAAGAGCGATCAACAGTGATGGAGATAAGCACTTTATTAACCATTTAGTGAATAAGCTTCTTGCTAAGTATGGTATACGACATAAGGAAGCTACAGCTTATCATCCTCAAACTAGTGGTCAAGTTGAAGTGTCAAATAGAGAGGTGAAACAAATCTTGCAGAAAACTGTGAATGTGCAACAAAGAGAAGCTTGATGATGCTTTATGAGTGTATAGGATTTGCATACATAACACCCATAGGGACTTCTCCCTATCACATGGTGTTCGGAAAATCATGTCATCTTCTGGCAGAGTTAGAGAACCAAGCGTATTGGGTGATCAAAAATTTGAATCTTGACCTTGAGCTAGCTGGTAGAAAGAAAATTGGTAAATTGCACGAACTTGAGGAGTTTAGGCTCCATTCTTCTGAAAATGCTAAGTTTTCCAAAGAGAAGACCAAGAGATGGCATGACAACCACATAGTCCCTCGCATTTTCACTCCAGGACAAAACGTACTACTTTTTAACTCTAGACTTAGATTATTCCTTGGAAAACTAAGGTCTAAATGGAGTGGGCCCTTCGAAGTGGTGAGGATGACACAACATGGTGCAGTGGAGCTTAAAGGAAAAATGGTACAGACGTTCTTAGTGAATGGGCAAAGGGTCAAGCACTTCTTTGGAGAATATACGAATCGAGATTGAGAAGCTCTTGAGCTAAACGATGAATGATCCAAGCTGAGTCGAGCTGAAACGTTAAACCAGGCGCTCCATCGGAGGAAACCCATGCAAACTTGTAATAATTAGTTAGTTTTTTTTTTAAGTTGATTTTTTAAAAATTTTTAGTTAGTTAAGTTTCTAGGATTTAGTTGAATTGTTTTTTTATTTGATTTTGGTAGGGTTTTAGTTTCATTTGATTTTTTGTAACAGTTAGGAACTATTAAAAAAAAAAAGGAGTCGTGCCACGACCAAAACTAAGGTGCTGGATGGGAGGCAACCCACCATTATTTTTTATCCAATTTTGTTGATGCGCAGGACTTGAAGGGTTTACCAAAAAGGGAGAAGGAACGAATGCGCAAGAAAAAGAGCGAAGATGCCCACCCTTGGTCGAGCGCACTGGTAGCGCGTCACGCCAAGCTTGTTCAGTACAACCTTAACCGCGCACAGGCCAGGCGCATCACGCCAAGGGATACTCGACTGGGGCACTATCAGGCGTACTATAAGCGCAGAGCCCCCCATCGCGCCATGCCAAATATTTCAGGCGCCGATCAAGGCACATCTCGGGTGTGTCGCGCCAAAGGCCTAGCGACTGGGGCCTATTTCAGGCGCACTTGCAGCAACAGCCCCTTGCCCAAAAAAAAATTTTAATTTTGAGGGACCCACTCCAAAACCCACCTTAAATCTTCCACCTACCCAAATTTACCTCACTTTCTCTCCCTATTTCTCTCTCTACACCGACCCACTCTCTCCAATTCTCTCAACTTTCCCAAAAATTTCTTCTTCTTCTCCCAGATTCTTTCCCAAATCTCCAAGTCTTCCATTAATCCTTCCAAAAACCTTCTTCCATTCACTTTTCCTCCATACCCAACCACCAAAAACCTATAAATTTTCAAGAAAAGGAAACAAAACTAACCCACCCAACCCACTACCCTTTTTTCTTTCTTTTTCTTCCATATTTAAGGTTGGGATGGCTCCTAAAGGCATGAATGTTGAAAGTGGCGCGGGTACTAAGAGAGGTCGCAATGGGTCTGCCTCTGGAAGTTCTAGTCGGGCACCTACCGGCTTGCCACCACAAAATACGGTAAGGAAGCGGTAATACACTATGAAGAGGAGTGGTACGATTGTCAACGGAAAGAGAAGTACTTGGGTGATGAGCATGTCAATGAGGGGCAGTTGCAAGCCAAATTTCCTCGCATTCACGCCCAAGTCCAAGACTTGGGAATCCAATATATCTTAATGGATCAAGGTGAGTGTATTTTTGAGCCTTGTGCGTGAATTTTATGCTAATTGGAATACGTATCATTTAAATCGTAGCCAAGTGTTATTCGGGGTGATTGTGTGGGGTTTTTGGTGGAAGCTTTCAATGATTTTTTGGGTGCCCCTAATTGTGACCATTTTGAGTTTCAAGCCATGCTAGAGTGAACACCTTATCGGGATATTCTTCATACTTTGTATGGGGTAAACTTTGTAGCTAGGAGGGATAGGGGTAGGCATTCGACTCTTCACTATGCCCACCTGAACCAAGAAGCACGGGTTTGGTTGAAAATTATGTCACACACTTTGTTCTCATGAAAGTACACGTCTGAGGTGACTAGGTAACGAGTTGTGCTTATCAACCATCTCATGAAAGGGCTGCCAATGAATGTGGGTGCTATTTTGCACAAAAATATATTGAAGTTTTGGAGTAATAAAAGATGGCGTTTTTGTTATGGAAGTCTACTCACTAGGTACCTGCGTGCATTGGACCTTGAGGAGGAGGTTCATGATGTATGTCCACCCTGTTCCCCTCATTTAGTGTGCCATTTGATTGATGTCACAAAGACTAAAGCGCACGATGCGTCTCATGGGCAAGTGTTGTCTACTAGTGGCGTAGCCACATGGTGGTAAGGGTGTCCAATTGGAGACCCTTCATCGGAAAAAAATATCGTATATATAAGTAAAATGATACACTAAATGATTAAATAACATATTTTGGACACCCTTAACACAACAAGTTATTGTAGCCCAGTGGTTTCACCTCCTTGGAATGAGGTAGTGCTCGTGTGTTCGAATCTCACTAGTTCTACTTTTTGGAAAGAGATTTTATTGAGCTACTTCTGGATACCCTTTGTGAAATTCCTGGCTCCGTCACTGTTGTCTACTGCTGATAAGTAAGCCCGGAATGATAGTTGTATGGGTCAAATGTATCGTATGGCCGAGCTTCAAGTGACTGAGGATGAAATGGATACATTGGCTGAGGGTTACCCTTTTACGGATAGCACGATGTAT
Organism: Solanum etuberosum; assembly: GCA_029582245.1. Lineage (NCBI taxonomy): Eukaryota > Viridiplantae > Streptophyta > Magnoliopsida > Solanales > Solanaceae > Solanum > Solanum etuberosum. The sequence continues at coordinate 29,702 of JAJONR010004094.1, forward strand.
ATGTGTCGTACATGCCCGGCATTCCAAGAGCCTATAGATGATGATGATGCCAATGCTGATGAGGAGGATGGATCTGAGGAGGATGAGTTGGACGATGATGGCATGATGATGATGACACTGAAGCTAGTGATGGTGATACGACCTTAATGGTTGTGGATTTTTTCACGAATGTGGTGACTTGTTGATTCTGAGCGCGAGGCCTAGAGGACAACAGGAAGTTTTCTTTCACTCTTCACTTTGTTTTAAATTGTACACCGAGGACAGTGCTTTATTTAAGTGTGGAGTGGAAGATGAACTTCGTTGTATATAGTTTATTGCTTAATTGAGTCTTTTTATTTTTTAGGAGGGTTCCTCGGCTTTTGTTTTTGGTACTTTTCCTGAGGATAGTCCCATTGAACCGACTACTAGTGGTTGATTAATTTTTTTGAGTCTTAGAGTCTTCATAAGAGTGACAATTCCCAATGATGGATGGATGACGACCATCTTAAGGGAAAATTAGTCACTAGGAGTAGAAGATTAAGAAACTGACCCTTTTGGTTACTTTGAAACCTTGTCTAAAAAGTTGGTCAGACGTCATGGGTAGTCACACTTGTATATGCAATGTTTATTCGGTAACCTTGAAACAAACATAGGGTCTTTGTTTTGACTCTAAATGAATAAAGTTGGGCTTAATTGTGTGGAAACACCGGAATGTGAGGTATATGAGCATGCTACAAGTGAATGTATCCTTAGGTGTGTCGTGATTCCATGTGTGGTGAGTAATTGCTTAGTTTTTTTTTATTGAATGGCATCTAGAACTTACCCCGAGTGTGCCTAATAAGTAACTTGCATGACTTATGGAATATGATTGAGGTGTTTCTTTGAATAGCCCATTTTAAACTCTTTTGTATGCCTCCAAATGAATTATCTTTAGTTGAGCCCCATTGAGCCCTTTAGCCTCTATTTTTTTTTGTTAAACCACATGATTGAGTTGAATCCCTTGTTGTTGATACCATAACTTCATTTGATCCAAAATTTTATCCTTAATGCACTATATTAAGAAGAAAAATGAAAACAATGGTAGAAGTGGAATAGAGTTGAAATGCTTGTGTGTGGTGAAAATTGAAGAAAATGGGTGGAAAAAAATAGCCCATGATCTTAAACTCAAAATCACTTGAATATATATATATATATATATATATATATATATATATATATAAATAAAAAAATTGTATTGTTAAATGTAATGACCTGTTTCCATCATTATGCAAAAGCCAATGAAGAAAGAATTGGGCCAGAAAAACTTTTGGGTAGTAACTTGGAAATTTCTAGCCTAGTCCAGATTTGGACGAAATATGAGTCTGGGAGGTCTAGAGAAATATGGTAATGAATGAGAGAGTTAATTATGAATTCGATCACATGAGTAGATAGCCAAGACGTTAAGGAGCCGTACGACTTTACGAAATCAAATTCAGGCGAGTGGAACTCTCAAAACTGATCTTAGCGTGAACAGGTAGTTTTTGAACATCAAGGGTAGAAGGTGTGTTGTGAAATGGGAGTTTGAAACTCAAATTCTGACTCTCTGTCTAAGTGCAAGCCGTCAGGGTGGGGCCGCAGTGGCGGGTTTGGTTCCGCTTTGGCGGACCAGTCGCGACTTAAGTCGGGGAAAAAGTCCAATTTGGTTATTTTTCTGTAAACTTCGTTATTCAAAGCAAGAATATGACCCAGGGCAATTTCTTGGCAGTTTTCCATGACTTTTGGTGCTAAAGGTAAGGATTTTACTCCCCTAATCCGTATTTCAATCCGTAGAACTTAGATTCTTGGGTAATTATCATTGGGGAGGGTTTTGTCCTGAAGTTGATGGTGGGAAAAAGCCCTAGCTGCACCTTAGGATCATGGGTTTGGTCTTGGGTTATTGGGTTTGTTATAATACGGGTAAATTAGACCTTAATTATTGATCCTTGCATTAAATTATACGTTTGTAGATCAAGAACAAGTGGAAAGAATCCGGAAAGGAAGGCTCAAGTGTCTTAGGTGGATTCAAGCTTGGTTTCAAGATAAGTGATGGTTTGATTTCCTGTTTGTGTGATATATGCCAGTTGATTGCTACATTATATGCATGCGTGTATGTGAATAGGGAAATGCGAATCAAACCTAATGAAATGATTATGTGTGAACAATACATGCCATGAACCTATTACTTGATTGTATGATTTGAGTATTGTTCACTATGGGTGTGATTGTGATTGTGGTTGTGCTGATTGGATCGGGTTTCACGTTGCAACACATACATTAGATCGGGTGTCACGTTCTGGCATATACATTGGATCAGGTGTCACGTTCCGACACATACATTAGATCGGGTGTCACGTTCCAACACATGCATGGGATCGGGTGTCACGTTCTGACACACTAACAATTTGGGTGTGGGTTCCATGAGAGGACCATTGATTGTTATGTTATGTCTACTTGGCATTGATAATGGAAGACGGTATGTTGCTCTAAATTGATAACTGACCTGCATTTTGTATATGTATGCTAATTATGTTGTAATTGCTTGTGTGTATTGTGTTTATGGGTATGGCTACGTGATCCTACCAGTATACTGTGGTTGTGTACTGATACTGCACTTGCTATTTCTTTGTTGAGTACAGCGCATCTTCAGGCGGCTATTGACAAACCTCAGCTAGGTCACTATTGAGTGTGACCGGATTCAAGGATGAGCCAGTTCTTTCAAGCTGCCATGGATCTCTCTGGTTTAAGTCCACTCTTTTCAGACTCGGACTATCGAAGAGTGAGGAAAAGCATGCTAACCATCTTCTAGATAGTATTGGGTGTCCTTGGGAGACAAAAGTTATATGCTAAATTTTCCAAGAGTGAGTTCTGGTTGACTTCAATTGCCTTTTTGGGGCATGTGGTTTCAAGGGAAGGGGTAATGGTAGATCCCCAAAAGATTGAAGCAGTCAGGAATTGGGTCCAGCCTAGTTCTGTGACTGAAATTAGGATTTTTGTGGGGCTCGCCAGCTACTATCACCGATTTGTGAAAAAATTTGCTTCTATCGCCACGCATTTGATGAGGCTGACCAAAAAGGAGGTACCTTTCGAGTGGACTGACAAATGTGAAGAGATATTTCAAAAATTCAAGACTCTTCTGACCACAGCACCTATTTTGGCACTACCAGTGGAAGGTAAAGATTTCATTGTTTATTGTGATGCTTCACATTCGGGCTTGGGTGTTGCGTTGATGCAGGATAAGAATGTCATAGCTTATGAATCGCGGCAGTTGAAGGTGCATGAGCGAAATTACCCAACGCATGATTTGGAGTTGGCAGTGGTAGTATTTACCCTTAAGATCTGGCGGCATTACCTTTATGGTGTCAAGTGTGAGGTGTTTACTGACAACCGTAGCCTACAACATGTATTCACTCAAAAGGACCTAAATCTAAGACAGTGAAGGTGGATGGAATTACTCGAGGACTATGATGTTACTATCCAGTATCATCCGGGTAACGCTAACGTTGTGGCAGACGCATTAAGTTGGAAGGCGGTGAGTATGAATAGTCTAGCTTGCTTGGGTGTATCCAAGCGACCTTTGGCCAAAAAGATCCAGACTTTGGAGTCTAAGTTCATGCAGTTGGGCATCTCAGAGAAAGGTGGGGTGTTAGTTAGCATTGAGGTTAGGCCCACTTTCATTGAGGAGATCAAGGTCAAACAGTTTGAGGATGAGAATTCAAATGAGCTCAGAAAGAAGACTGTGTCTGGCAAGGCACAAGATGCGACTCTTGATGCGGGTGGTGTGCTCAATTTTAAGGGAAGAGTTTGTGTTCCCCGAGTGGATGACTTGATTCAGAAAATGTTGACTGAATCCCGTGGTTCTCGGTATTCCATTCATTCGAGTGTGACCAAGATGTCCCGAGACTTGGAACGACTTTATTGGTGGCCTAGCATGAAGAAAGATATAGCTGAGTTTGTGGTGAAATGCCACAACTGTCAACAGGTAAAATATGACTACCAAAGGCCTGCAGGTTTGCTTCAGCGAACGCCAATTTTGGAATGGAAGTGGGAAAGAATAGTTATGGATTTTGTGGTTGGTCTCCCCAAGACCTTGGGGAAGTTTGATTCCATTTGGGTAATAGTTGACAGATTAACTAAGTCAGCCCACTTCATTCCAATCAGAATAGACTATAATGCGCAGTAGTTGGATAAGGTTTATGTGAAGGAGATAGTGAGGTTGCATGGAGTTCCCTTTTCTATCATCTCAGACCATGGTACGCAGTTCACTTCAATGTTTTGGGGAAAATTGCATGAGGATTTTGGCACTCAACTCACTTTAAGTACAGCTTTACATCCACAGACGGATGGGCATTCAGAGAGAACTATTCAAGTGTTAGAGGACATGTTGAGGGCATGTGTGATTAACTTTGGAGGACATTGGGATAAGTTTCTACCGTTGTGTGAGTTCTCCTATATTAATAGTTACCACTCCAGCATCGACATGGCACCGTTCGAGGCACTTTATGGGAGGAGATGTAGATCACCCATAGGATGGTTTGAGGCTGGAGATGTGACACCTTTGGGGGTTGATTTGGTGAAGGATTCTCAAGATAAGGTAAGAAGCATCCAAGCTAAGCTTCTAGCAGCCAGAGTCGACAGAAGAAGTATGCAGACCGTAAGGTAAGAGATATGGCATTTCAGGCCGGTGAACAAGTTCTTCTTAAAGTGTGACCCATAAAAGGGGTGATGAGATTTGGCAAAAAGGGGAAACTTAGTCCTCGATATATTGGACCATTTGAAATTCTTGACTGTGTAGGGCCAGTGACTTATAGGTTGGCTTTACCTCCTAGCTTATCTAGAGTTCATCCAGTGTTTCATGTGTCTATGTTGAAGAAGTACCATGGGGACGGGGATTACATCATAAAATAGGACTCAGTTTTGTTAGACAAAGACCTTCAGTATGAGGAAGAACCGGTTGCAATTCTTCATCACGATATCCGAAAACTGAGGACCTTGGAGATAAAGTCCGTGAAAGTTCAATGGAAGCATCGTCCGGTTGAGAAAGCTACTTGGGAAACTGAGAAGGACATGCGAGACAAGTATCACCAGTTGTTCAACGATTCAGGTACTACTCTAACGTTACTTTAGCCAGTTTTTCCTAGTTTATCACCCAGGGATGAGTGATGGGTAAATTGGTATCTATTGTAACGACCTATTTCCGTCGTTATGGAAAAGCCAATGGGGAAAGAATTGGGCCAGAAAAACTTTTGAGTAGTAACTTGGGAATTCCTAGCCTAGTCCAGATTTGAATGAAATCTGAGTCAGGGAGGTCTAGGGAAATCTAATAATGAATGAGAGAATTAATTATGAATTCGATCACACGAGTTTATAGCCAAGACGTTAAGAAGCCCGTACGACTTTACAGAATTGAATTCAGGTGAGTAGAACTCCTGAAACTGATCTTAGCGTGAACATGTAGTTTTTGAACGTCAAGGGTAGAAGGTGTGTTGTGAAATGGAAGTATGGAACTCAAATTTTGACTCTCTGTCTCCGTGCAAGCCACCAGGGCGGGGCCGCTGTGGTGGGTTTGGTTCCGCTGTGGCAGGCTAGTCACGACTTAAGTCGGGGAAAAACCCAATTTCGTAATTTTTCTGCAAACTTCATTCTTAAGAGCTAGGAGACTACCCAGGGAAATTTCTTGACAGTTTTCCACGACTTTTGGTGCTAAAGGTAAGGATTTTACTCCCCTAATCCGTCTTTCGATCCATAGAACTTAGATTCTTGGGTGATTATCGTTGGGGGAGGGTTTTGGCCTGAAGTTGATGGTGGGAAAAGCTCAAGCTGCACCTTAGGATCATGGATTTGGTCTTGGGTTATTGGGTTTTTATAATCCAGTTAAATTAGACCTTAATTATTGATCCTTGCGTTAAATTATTCGTTTGTAGACCAAGAACAAGCGGAAAGAATCCAGAAAGGGAAGGCTCAAGTGTCTTAGGAGGATTCAAGCTTGGTTTCGAGGTAGGTGATGGTTTGATTTCCTATTTGTGTGATATATGCCAGTTGATTGCTACATTGTATGCATGCGTGTATGTGAATAGGGAAATGTGAATCAAACCTAATGAAATGATTATGTGTGAACAATACATGTCATGAACCTATTACTTGATTGTATGATTTGAGTATTATTCACAATGGGTGTGATTATGATTATGGTTGTGCTGATTGGATAGAGTGTCACGTTCCAACACATACATTGGATCGGGTGTCACATTTCGGCACATACATTGGATTGGGTGTCACGTTCCGACACATATATTAGATCGGGTGTCACGTTCTGACACATGCATGGGATCGGGTGTCATATTCTGACACACTAACAGTTTGGGTGTGGGTTCCATGAGGACCATTGTGATTGTTATGCTATGTCTACTTGGCATTGATAATGGAAGATGGTGTGTTGCTCTAAATTGATGATTGAACTGTATTCTGTATATGTATGCTTATTATGTTGTAATTGCTTGTGTGTATTGTGCTTATGGGAGTGGTCGCGTGATCCTACCAGTACACTGTGGTTGTGTACTGATACTGCACTTGCTCTTTCTTTGTTGAGTACAGGGTATCTTCAGGAGGCTACTGACAGACCTCAGCTAGGCGACTATTTAGCGTGACCGGATTCAAGAGTGAGTCAGTTCTTTCAGGCTGCCATGGATCTCTCTAGTTTAAGTTCACTCTTTTCAGACTCAGACTATTTGTTTACGGTGTTTTGTTTAGTTTCCGAGGCTGCGCCCTTTTTCTTAGACTTGTTAGTTAATCAGAGTTTTGGTACAATGACTTTCAGTTTCTAGGGGTGTTTTCCGCAAATGTTTTAGTAGTTGTTTTGTTAAACTTTCGGAGTTTATGGGAACTCCATATTTCCTTAGACATTTAAAACTGTTTCCGTATCTTTAAATGCCTAGTTTTTCATTAAGTTGTTAGTCGGGTTGTAGCAATGGTTCTCCCACCGGAGGGTTAGTGTGGGTGCCAATCACGACGGTTTGGGTCGTGACATTAAAAGAAGAAACAGGTGCTTGAGTAAACAAATGGGCAAAGCTTGTAATATGAGTGGAAGGGTGTTCATGAGTTGTGTACCAAAGGAAAAGAGAGGTTGTTGAAGATGTATGTCCCAAAAATAAAATCATGTGCATTATGGAGGATGAGTCACTAATTGTATCCTAAATATACCCTCCCTTACCTTAAGCCGACACTACAACCAAATCTAAGTCCTCTTGATTCTATGTGTAACACTTCGTGAAAATTAAAGTACACTAAGGGCAAGCTTAAGGCATGTTAAGATATGTGAAAACTCCATTTGTGAGTGTGAGAGTTAAATTTTGAAAAATAAGCCTTTTGTTGAAATACAATGTGCAAACATGATGTTTGTATGAGTGAAAGGCTATACTAAAAATGGTGAGGAAATTCATGACACATGTTTGGGGCTTATTATTCTGTGGTGTGTTTTTATAAGTTTGCATTAGCCCGGAAATATTGCGGAAGAGTCATTCATTGAGGTTATGTGTTGTTGATTGGTAGACCATCATGATGAACTAAATTGTGAATTGTTTCATAAAGTGTGAACTACAAAATAATGATTAAAGATGTTGGGTAGATTGTGAAGTGGGTGGATAAGTCCAAGGCGAAGAGTGATAAGTTGATAGTTTAGAGTTTGTTCGAGAACGAACAAAGGTTTAAGTGTGGGGTGGTGATCTTGGGAATATTTATATGCCAAATTACTATGAATTACCCATCCTTAACGCGAGTTTAAGAGCATTCACTATTCTAATTGATATGTTTTGACGTAGAATTACAATGATTGCCAACTAACATATATGATTAGCTATTTGCAGGGTTCCGAAGAGATGTAGGAACATAATGGGAGCAAGGATGACAAAATCGATTAAAAAGAAGGCATGGCGTAGCGACCCAGCATACTAGGTACGATGGCGGTGCAGGGCGACAGCCCAAAGTTGACTGGGGCCTCTTCTTGGTGCACTGATGGTGCAGGGCGCCAGCCTTGTGTCACCTGAATGCCATTCTTGGCGCGAACTAGGCGCGAGACCCTGGCCCCTGTCCGACTTGCTGGGCGAAATTTGATTGAATTAGGATTCCTACTCGGGGTAAAATAGGAAATTTATTTCCTAAACTCAATAAATAGGTACCTAGGATTATTTTGTAAGGGTTCGACTTCTTTTTGGTTTGCACGAGCAAGTATTAACAATTTGTCCTAGGTTTCGATTCTTCTACTCTTTCTTTACTTTCGAATTGCATGAACAATATTATATTTAAGTTTATGAATATTATGTGTGGCTAAAAGCCCTTGTTCTGGGGCTGTAGCTATGGGTAATTGTTAAGCATCATTGGTTTTGAATTAATTCTTAGTTATCGTTTGAGTTTAAGCTTTTTGGGTGCTTTGGCGTTGTTTCAGTAATTTTGTCAAGTAAAAGGTTCGTTATTAGTTATAAAGATCAAAAAATTATTCTGAAAGCTTGAGCATAAATTATAGTAGTGATCTAAAAAGTTTGGTTCATTTTTGCTAAGCCGAGATTGGAGTTTTATCGCGATATATAAAATAATTATTATCGAGAAAAAATGATATTTGACTAGGCAAATGATCACGGAATTGAGTTTTGATTGAATGAGCATATTCGTATCATTATTTAAGACATTTAGAAAATAAAATTAGATCATTTCTCTATTGTATGAGGAAGTTCCAGCTCTTTTAATGGAATTAAAGTTCTTGGTTTCTGGTGTGTAAATATTGTTGTTCATGTATTTAAAATTTCAGACTGTGTTCATTTGGTACTTTGAGAATATTAGGAGTTCTAGAGATCATATGGAGTGATTCTTGTGGTATTCTTCTCGATAAAATATAGCGGTTAGTATCCAATCCTCATTTCAACATTCTCTCATGATTTCTTTATTTGATTTTTTTCCTTATTCGTGAATTTCTTGGGGGAATTGGGACTTTATCGATTTGCACTCAATGTTTTATGAAAAATGTATATCTAGGATCCTTATATTATGGGTAAACTAATTTTGGTATAAACTTGTTGGTTCATTAATTATTTTCATCATATTAACCGTGTATAAGCCAAGTTTGCTCGTTGAATACCGTTTTTGTTTAGTACTCACTACCTTACTTCTACACTTGTGTAAGTTACGAGTCCAGATCTTGTTTATTACTTCTTCCAGTTTTCATCTGAGGTGTATTATTTTGAGTTTGTGAGGTAGACGTTTGTCATCTCAGCGGATACCCTTGCTATTCATTATGTTTTTGTTCTATTCTATACACACAGACATTTAGAATTGTATTTATTTAGGATATAATGTAATATTTAGAGGCTTGTACACGTGACACCATTCTTGGGGGTTTTATGAGTTATGTTAAGGTTATCTGAAATTGTTCGTTTTATGTTAGCCCTCTATTCTGGCTTATTTTCATATTTGTCCTATTTTGTTTGGGTTTAGGCTGACATGTCATAGTGGGATAAGACAGGTGCCATCGAGCTCAGTATTAGAGCCCAGGTTTTATAGGTCTCACAGTATACAAGCCAAGTCTAATATAGTCTTGAGGATCAGTGCGGATACATATGTTACTTATCTTAGAGAGGCTATGGTGACTTTTAAGAAAAACCATCACTTCTTGACTCTTTACCGTGCATCCCTGATTCCTATTGTTTCATCCCATACTCTCATTTATAGTGATGACTTGTGTTTGGTTCTTCGTGCATGCAATTAGGATGTCATCGCATGGTTTTAGGTGTTAGATTTGGTACTAATGTAGAAGTGATAAGACTTATGTAAAGGAGGTGTGGTCAGACTTTAAATGTTTTGCGATTCAAAGAGTTCGAGTAAGGTTATAGTTTAACGATGCATTTTCAAGATAGTTGAATGGTAAGGGTGAACAATGGTTTGAGAGAATGCATGAACATCTTATCTTCTATGGTTAGTTATTCAGCAAGGAAGAGAATTTGAATGGTTTAAGTGCTAAAATATGACTGCTTCAGTGGTACCTGTGTTCCCTTGTTTAGAGTTATGAAGTTTATTACTTTTGCTATCGACCTAGTCTATGACAGGGTGGATATCACTTTGGGCTAGAGGCTGAATGGATTTGGGAATATATTACTTAATGGGTAGAAACATGTGGTCTAGCTGGGTACAATCTTCTTGATGGGTATGATGTATTTTAGTAGTGGATCTAACGGAATTTCAACATGTGGTACTAGTGATATATGGAAACAAAAATGTGATTAATGATAATCTAAGATTTGCGATTTCACATAATCTTCTAGGTATGGGCTAATGTCGATTGATAAGGGAATTGGTTCACATAATTTGAATTAGAATTCAGGTTTTTCATTGTAAGTCTGCATTCGTGGTTGTAGGTTTTGTCAAGGTATGAATTGGTAAGGTAATAAATGATTAATCATGTTGATTGTTGAGTATTGGGAAGAACTTGTGCATGGTTTGACTGGTAGAGCGTTTGATTGTTAAAAGGCTTAATGAAGTGTTTCACTTAATTTTTTTGGTTTAGAGTAAGAGGTAAAATGTTATGGTTTTTTTTACAAAGGATAGGATTGGTAAAAGAGTTAGCGAAAGGAACAATACTTGTGTATATTGAAGAGTTCAAAGTATTTAGAATTGTGTCATAGGTACAATTTAAGAAATGTGAAGAAATAAGACATCACGTATAGATCCTTGGTTTGGCATAGACTTACAAAGGATTTATCAGCGACTTTATTGAAGAGTTCATTTTGGTTTTGGTGACAAATAGTGATGTATAGGAGATTTTGCTTTTTTTATGTTGGGTTGGATTGTTCAAATTATGATAGGTGACTTATGGATGCACTACAAGAAGGACCTAAAGTTCTACACAGTTATTTGGGATTTTGAGGTCGATTGATACTACCTTGTTGATGGAAACTACACAGACTATTATGATGAGTTACATAGACACTTGGTGAGGAATAAAGGTTAAGTGCTTATGGTATACATGTTTCTTGGGTTTATCAAGGGTTTCTCTAAGATTTGGATTGAGCATGCAATTGTTTTAATGGTGGTTGAGGCATGGTATGTGAAGGGTTGCATGTAGTTGATATCATTTTCTAATTCAGTAGCTTTAGTCGATGAGAAAGTACAATTATATTTGGAATTAGTGATATCAGCCTTGGATAGGATTAATTCTGACATGGAAGGCTTAGAGTAAACTAGGGGCAGATAGAAATCTTTCTTTTGAGAAAAAGAGAAGTCATAATTCAGAGTTATGGAGAGTGGCAATGTGTTTTTCAAGGAATTTTAATACTACTGAAATTTTTAGAAGCATGAGTAGAGAATATATAAGTTCATGATATTTCGTTGGCAATGGATTTTTGGGATTCAGTTGTCGGATTATGGTGAATATGTTGGGTTTTTATGAGTTGAGTATATTTCTAGTTGTGTTGGTGATCAAATAAGGTATCGTATGTAGAGAGAAGTCAAACAAATGGAAACCAAATAACTGGAGGAGCTTTAATTGTGGATATTAGAGAGGGAGTATTTGGAATAGGACAAAGGAGAATTTTGGGCAGTTAGAGTATACTAGTAGTACTGTATGTCTGAACCTTGTTGAGAGTGCATATATGAGATCTATCATGGAGAATTGTAGTTTCTCGGTGGTTTTGGTATTTATCTTGTCATTGAGGACATGTTACATACTATGTAATTGACTTTTAGGTCCATTGTAACACCTCAGAAGTTGAAAAGTTGAAAAGAAAAGAAAATACAGAAAATTGACTGAAGTAATTTTCCACAAGTCCAACCTAATGGCCGTAGGAAGGGAGTCGTAGACTTAGAGATGAACTTTTGGAAAATTAAGTTTCTGGAGTGTGACCTATGGATGAACTGGAGAAACCATATGATGGTTGACAGGCTATAAAAGGCACTCGTAGGATTAATTCAGAGATTTGATTAGGACCTCAATTCTACGGAAGGTTTTGATGGGTCATTATTTGTTCTACGGACCGTAGGAAGGTTGTGTAGAAAGGTTTCAGACTTAGTGAAACTTTTGAGTGAAACTTGGATTCTATGGATGAGGTCTACGGACCGTAGAATGATCTCGTGGGAAATGATTGAATATTTGGGTTTCTAAAGTTGGTTCTGCGGTTGACCAGGACGGACCGTAGAAATTCGTATGGACCATAGGGTACAACCGTAGGACTGTGCGACAGTTATTTTTAAAGGGTATTTGGGTCTTTTCCTATACATTTAATGCCTATACTACATTGTTTTGATCTTATTTCTAAGTCCTATAACTACCCTTCACCCTTAGAAATTTCTCCAACTCTTTCATTCCCTCAAACTCCCAAATTCTCTCCAATGTTTTCTCCAAAAAAATAAATCCTCTCTCTAGATCAAGGAAGAAGAAGCTAGGCTTCTTCAAGTTCAAGTATCCTTTCTTCATTATTGCTTAGGACTTCAATCAAGGTATGTAGGGAGTTCATCAATGGGTTCCATTCACCCATTGAGTCCCCCAAAGATTCTTCAATTCTCCAATTCAATTTCAATTCAATTGGTTAGGTTTTCATTAAATTCCTCATGGGTTCTATTTGTATGGATTTAATTGTTTGATTTTGATCATATTATGATTATTTAAATTCAATTACATGCTTTCCAATCAATTTCATATGAACCCATGCATTGATTATAATTTTGATTATGAACCCTAAATTGCATGAATTTGAAGAAAAGTTATTAATGAATGAATGATGTTTTCATGAACTTATGCATGATTTATAAAAAGTGATTAATTATGAAAGGATTTTCTCAATTATGTATGAATTGTGAAAGATTTTCTCACATTGAGGGATCATGGTTTGGTGAAAGATTTTCGCATTCATGCATGATTCAAGATTTAAGGAGCTATTCTATGATGTTTCTGGCTTCGATTATTAACTTAATTGCTTTTTTCCATGGATGATGATATGCTTATATTTATGACTATTCCGTTGGGATTTTTACTTAGCACCGTGATGATATTGAGATGGAGGCTCTTCCGTTAGTAGAGGTCGGGTCTCTAGTAGAAATGTCCTTGTCCCTAAATATGTGCTACCATAGGTTGTCTTAAGTGACATAGCTAGTGGATCCACCTAAGCTAGACAATTAAGTTCTTTGCCTTGGCAAGCGAGGACATATATTTTCGGTGTGGGAGCAAGACACTGGATTTCACGTTATAGCTCACGTGGTCTTTGTCAGTTAATAGTATATATCCCACAAAATGAACTAAGTTTCGTTCAAATGTTTTTTCTGAAGCTTTCCTTATGTTTTAAGATGCATTGACCATGTTTATGATTATGATTCTCTTTAAAGACTTTTACGGTGTTTAGCTTGGTCATGCACATCATATTTTTCGATTATATCCTCTTATGATCATGTCTCATATTTTATTGCATTCTCCTCATACTAAGTACATTCCATGTACTAATTCATACTTGTGTCTACATTATTTCACTAATGTAGGGCGTGAAGATTCTTCTCCTACCGTTCGTGGCTAGTTGATCATCTTAGAGATTGAAGACTTGGTGACTCTTCGTACTTCAACGACAATGTCACTTTTATTGCTTTCCTTATGCTTTAGTTTTCAGACTTTGAATGTGGTGTAAGGGTTACATCCCGACTACTCTTTTAATGTAATAGATGGATTGCCAACACTTTGATGTACTTCCACTTTTATGACAAACTCTTTACTTTTTATGAGATTTCTTACTTTTCTCTATTATGTTGTGTATATGCATGTAAAGTGGCTTGTGTAGGACCTCTCGGAGTCTTATACGCCATGTTATGTCTAGGGTGTACTTTGGGTCGTGACCAACTTGGTATTCAGAGCACAAGGTTTTGAATACTTGTACATATCAGCTTTCATTGATGTTATACTACTGTTGTGATGATGATTTGTGAGGATGAGAGGAAATAAAAAATAGGCCACACATTTGTGGCATATTCATATAAAGAGGAAATAGGAAACGGGCCTCGCGTCTGTGGTGGATTCATATTGAGAGGAAATAGGGAACGGTCCACATGTCTGTAGAGGATTCATATTGAGAAGAAATACAGATCGGGCCCCACGATCATGGTAGGTGCATGGACTGAAGAGTCCCCTATGGTTCCGTACTGAGATTCAACGGGTGTGTATCACTACGATAGACATGCATCACTCTATATGACATTGAACTACATTGCATTGCACTCTATTTTTGTTTGACAGGTAATAGATTGTTTGACACACAAAAATGCAACCCTTTTTCCAAAGCAATGACCTCTGCTTGCAGACTTGTTTTGTATTCCAGATCCTGTGTTGCTGCATATATGAAGTCTCCTTCCTAATTTATGATGCAGAAACCCCATCACTGGGTCTTGAATTACCTTTTGATGCTCCATCTGAATTACATTTGTACACCCTCATGCTAGGAGGTACCCAGTAGATCACCTTAGTAGATATAACATATTTGTAATTCTCAAAGAATTTCACCATCATAGACCAATCTTTAGGTATGTTCCTTAACCAAGGGTATCTAACCAAAGAAAGATTGTGAATATTTATATTAATTTATGTCATCATATTGTACCTAGAGATTTTACCTCCATGTGTCACTTGTTTCTCCCTTTCCAAATATCCCATAGAATAAAACTAGGGATAGCATTGAATAAAGGTCTCAATTTCGCATTACAATCTGCATTCCATCATTTAAAAATGGACTCCTTCAGTTGCAAAAAAGTCCCCGCAACTCCATCTGCTCTACCAACCATGTTCCACAAAAATTGAGCTTTATGACAAGCAATAAATAGATGTTCCAATGTTTCATTACTAGTAAGGTCATAATAACAGTAGTACACCACCTCTTCAAGCCCTATCCTGACCAAGAGTTCCCCAATAGGAATTCTTTGTTTTATCAATCTCTAGAAGAAGAAAGAGAATTTTACAAGGAATCCTTTTTTCCCATACTTTTGTAAATTCTTCCTGATATACTCTAGGACTCCTTAAAATTTCCCAAGCTGAACTGATAGAGAACTTACCTGAATGATTAAGCATCCAGTAAGGTTTATCCACCTCCTCACACTCTTGAACAATATCAATTTTCTTAATAATATGGTATGTTACTCCTTCATGGAAGGTATGTCTTAGCAACTCCTCATTCCACCTTCCTTGTAGCATCAATTGACTAATAATCTTCTTGGACTAGATTACAAGAAAATAATATTGGAAGATAGTAATCTAATGCTCCAAGTTGAGACAGTTATCAAACATAATACTAGAAGATCCATTGTTAAGCTGCCACTAAATATGAAAGACTGTGATGATACTTATGCATATATTCGTGTTGAGGTGCAACTTGTGATGTTATACCCTATGATTTGTTGTTATTGAGTGAGGATGGTTAGGTGTAACGACCTGATTCCGTTGTTAGGGAAAAGCCAATGGGGAAAGAATTGGGGCCATAAAACTTTTGAGTAGTAACTTAGAAATTCCTAACCTAGTCCTGATTTGGACGAAATATGAGTAAGTGAGGTCTAGGGAAATATAGTAATGAATGAGAGATCTAATTATGAATTTGATCACATGAGGAGATAGCTAAGACGTTAAGAAACCCGTACGACTTTACGGAATCGAATTCGGCCGAGTAGAACTCCTGAAACTGATCTTTAGCATGAACGAGCAGTTTTTGAATGTCATAGGTTGAAGGTGTGTTGTGAAATGGGAGTTTGGAACTCAAATTTCGACTCTCTATTTCTGTGCAAGCCGCCAGGGCAAAAATTATCCCGCCAGGGCGGAGCCGCTGTAGCGGGATGGGGGCCACCACAGTAGGACAGTCGCGACTTAAGTCGGAAGTAAACCCCAAAGACGTCATTATTCTACAAACTTCGTTCTTAAGAGTTAGGAGACGACCCCAGGCAATTTCTTGGCAGTTTTTCACGACTTTTGGTACTAGAGGTAAAGATTTTACTCCCATAAACCTTTTTTCGATCCGTAGAACTTAGATTCTTTGGTAATTATTATTGGGGGAAGGTTTTGACCTGAAGTTAATGGTGGAAAAAGCCCTAAGTTGGGTATTTGGATCATGGGGTTGGTCTTGGGTTATTGGTTTTGTTATAATCTGGATAATTAGACATTAATTTATTGATTCTTGCGTATATTAATTGTTTGTAGACCTAGAACAAGTGGAAAGAATCTGGAAAGGGAAGATTCAAGTGCCTTAGGGGGATTCAAGCTTGTTTTCGAGGTAGGTGATGGTTTGATTTCATGTTTGTGTGATGTATGTGAGTATTTTATTTATTGTAATGCATGTCTGTATGTGAATGTAGCACTATTGATCAAACCTAATATAAATGAGTATGAATGAAAGATTGTATGCCATGAATCAACTCTTGATGGTATGATTTTGAGAATGTACATTGTGATTGTGATTGTGATTGTGATTGTGGTATAATGAATGGACTAGGTGTCACGTTCCGACACACTAACTGGGATCAGGTGCCACATTCTAGTGCATATATTAGATCGGGTGCCACGTTCTTGCACATATATTGGATCAGGTGCCACGTTCCAATGCATATATTGGATCGGGTGTCACATTCCGACACAGTAATTGGGATCGGGTGTCACGTTTCGGTATACTAACAGTATGGGTATGGGTTCAATGAGAGGACCATTGAATTGGGATCCATGAGAAGACCATTGAATTAGGTTCCATGAGAGGACCATTGAATTGGGTTCCATGAGAGGACCATTGAGTTGTCATATGTACTTGTATTGAGAATGCGGAACTGTACATTGCTCCTGAAATGATAACCAACGTGTGTGTATATTCTGTACATGTCATGTTTACTATGTTGTGACTGCTTATATATGTTTTGCTTACTAGAATAGCCGCGTGATCCTACCAGTACACTGTGGTTGTGTACTGATACTGCACTTGCTCATTCTTTGTTGAGTACAGGGCATCTTCAGGAGGCTATTGATAGACCTCAGCTAGGAGATCAGTGATCGAGACCGAATTTCAAGGATGAGCCAGTTCTTTTAGGCTTCCATGGAGTCCTTCCTATTGTTTAGTCCATTTTCTTCATACTTTGACTATTTAGATATTTCTTATGTTTGTTGGGGTAGTACCCCTTTTCCTGAGACTTGTTGAACTTTAGATGTTTTAGTACATTGACTTTCAGATTCTAGGGGTGTTTTCCGTAATGTTTTCGTAACGATTTTTTAGACTTCCAGAGTTTATGAGAACTCCACTTTATTTTTACATTTAAACCTACTTTTGTATCTTTAAATGTTTAGTTTTGGGGTTAGTTGGTTAGTAGTAATGGTTCTCCCACCGAAGGGTTAGTGTAAGTGTCAATCACGACGGTCTGGGTCGTGACAAAATTAGTATCAGAACCCTAGGTTCGTTGATCCCATTGTACTAAAACGAGTCTAGTAGAGTCTTGTGGAACGGTGCGGAGACATCTGTACTTTTTTTCGAGAGGCGATAGGACTTTCGGAAAAACTCATTTCTTTCTACTCCTTTCGTGCTATGACTTGAATCCAATTGGTATCTCGTTATACAAATTGGTATCTTTCCTCCTTCACTCTATGGTCAGAACTAGAGCAACAGAAGTTGTAACACCATCACTAGCAAGTGAGAATGTGCATAGACCATCGCCAATTGAATAGGGTCACCATTCGGAATAAGTATCCACTACCTCGGATAGATGATCTTTTTGACCAGTTGTAGGGTGCATCCATTTTCTTTAAGATTGATCTAAGGTCTGGCTATCATCAGTTAAATATTAGGCCTGAGGATATACCAAAAACGACATTCAGAAGCTATGGACACTACGAGTTTCTAGTGATGTCGTTTAGGTTGACAAACGTGTCTACAACTTTCATGAGTTTGATGAATGGTGTGTTCAAACCATTTCTAGATTCGTTTGTTATGTTGTTTATTGATGGCATTTTAGTTTGGTCTAAGAGTGAGGAAGATCATGCTGACCATTTTCATATAGTTTTGAGTGTCCTTGGGAGAAAAAAATTGTATGCTAAATTTTCTAAGTGTGAGTTTTGGTTGACTTCGGTTGCCTTTTTGGGGTATGTAGTTTCAAGAGAAGGGGCAATGGTAGATCCCCAAAAGATTGAAGTAGTCAGGAATTGGGTCCGCCCCAGTTCTGTGATTGAAATTAGGAGTTTTGTGGGGCTCGCTAGCTAATATCGTCGTTTGTGAAGGGATTAAGGTCAGATTTGCAGATTCTAGCTTATAGGTGACAACATTCAAGAAATTTTGGTAAGGGACGGCTAGATAATGAATACCATTACTTTGGGAAATGCATTTAGTATTATTGTCATAACATGTATGGGTTGTTTAGCGAATGATGAAATTAATTTATGCCAATTGAGGTTAGAAGCTATACTACGATTTCATGGGTTGATTGTATATCAAAGAGGGTCAGGATACGACTGCTCAAATAGTAGCGATGCTTACTTGGTTAAGTTATTAAGTGTGTTGAAATTATGGAGAACCTGGGCATATGAGGAGAGATTTTCCCCATCCACGCATGTCTGACCCCGAGCCGCAGAAGACCAGAGTAGTGGTAACTGCGGGCAGCGGTAGTAATGGCAGAGGACGTCCACAAAGTGGGCGAGGAGGAAATCAGTGAGGCCGTGGAGGCTGGGAAAATGGTAATACAGGCAGAGGAGCAGTGCAGCCAGGCAAAGAGGTTGCCCGTCAAGATAACAGGTCTCAGTTTCATGCCTTTCTGGGAAAGACCGAGGCTGAGGCGTCAGATGCAGTGATCACAGGTACTATTATTATTTGTGACCGGATGGCTGCTGTTTTGTTTAATCCGGGTTCTATTGATTCATATGTGTCAGTTCAGTTTGCCTTGGGATTTGATGCGGTTGTGATGTGCATGATGCCCCCATCAATGTTTCTACCCCAATTGGAGAGTCGGTCATAGTCACCCATGTCTATCGTTCTTGTGCTGTCTTGCATATGGATTTTCAGACTTTGGTTGATTTGGTTATTCTGGACATGACTGACTTGATACAATCTTAGGCATGACTTGGTTGTCCCCCTATTATGATGTTCTTAATGGTAATGCTAAGACGGTAACTCTAGAGATCTCAGGTAGGGAAAGGTTAGAGTGGGAAGGGGTGTACAAGCCTAAGCCAGCTAAGGTCATATCTTTCATTCGAGCTAAGAAACTGGTGGGGCAGGGGTGTTTGGCATTTTTGGCTCATATTCGAGATGTTGATGTTAAGTCTCCCTCTATTGAGTCTATTCTTGTAGTGTCTGAATTTAGAGAAGTGTTTCCTACCGATTTGCCTGGTATGCCTCCGGATAGAGATATAGATTTCTGCATTGATTTGGAACCCGGTACACGCCCCATCTTTATCCCTCCTTCTCGCATGGCTCCGACAGAATTGAGAGAGCTTAAAGCTCAAATCCAGGAGCTTCTTAATAAAGGTTTGTTCCATCCTAGTGCTTCCCCGTGGGGTGCTCCTATCTTGTTTGTTAAGAAGAAGGATGGTAGTATGAGGACTGGTAATTTTATCTTAAGCCATAAGGGAGTGGATTGATACCGGAATGACAAGCTTATGGATAAAGAATGTCCCATTTAGTATACTTGGGTAAAGGCAATTGAAGATTTTAGTAAGAAAGTGCGTATAAAATTGGGTTAGTCCTTTGAATTTGATGGGTATAGCTGAGTTTGAGGTGTCATGTCGATGAAAAGGTTGACTTCGTAGTGATAGCCAGGGCTAACTAAGCATAATAGTAATAAGAGTTCGTGATGGATTGTGAGGGAATGCAACTATATAATAAGATTGTTGGTTAAGAGAATTTTGTATAGTAATTACGACTTGCAAGTATCTAAGGTTGTGGTTTTCTAATGTTGGTTAGTAACGTGGTTGTATGGAAAGTTTTAAAAGATGGTGGGACACCACTCGAATAGAATTTTAAAGAGCTAGAGTTATAAAGAAGAAAAATATAGTGGGATGTAGTACAGCCTGTAGAGAGAGGTGAGAGCAAGAATAGTTTATTTGATTTCAAAGGCTAAAGAGGTATCTTCAGAGGGGTAGATAATTGGGTTCACAGAAGCATGATTTCATTCATTTTGCTGTGGCTATGGTAATAGTGTCACGGGTCCGTCAGATTGGTTAAAAACTATTGAAAAAGACTTGAGAAAGGAGTGTACAGACACTAGCTCGAGTGTGATGATAATTTCTTTGTTTTGTTTTTGAGTTTAGTAATGAGTATGATTGAATTGTTAGCGAAATATATTGTAAGATCGATGGAGATGCGATCAATGATAAGCGAAGATCCATGAATTCATAAAAAATCTTCTAGGTATAAGCTAATGTGGATAGATAAGGGGATTGTGTTATACAGTTAAATTTACGATTCAGATTTTTCATTGTAAGTCTACATTTGTGGTGATATATTTTATCAAGGTATGAATTTGCAAGGTGTGAAATGATCAATTGTATCAGGTATTAAGCATTTGAAAGGACTTACACCTGGGTTGAGTCGTAAAGTTGATTATTGTTGATTGTTTAAGTACCTAAGAAAGGTTTTCATTTAAAAGTGTTGGTTTAGAGTAAGGTAAATGGTTGGAGTGTTTATGATGATTGTGAGTATGATTCACTAGCTATGTTCACGTGTGTTTTCACTTTTGGTGGGTGGATCCCTAGTGGTGGATCAGGTGTACCGATCCTATGATGTTCTCTTGGTTGAGTGGGATGATTTGGGAAGACGTGGTTATTTCAGATGACTAATGTGGTGTTGTCTTGGAGTTGTTAAAGTATTTCAGTGGTTCTACATGTACCACCTTGCTTATGAGAGTTTATAGAAGAGCTACCATGCGTATCTATGGTTGTCCGACAATCTTAATATTCATCTAGTCGTCGAGGTCATGTATCGATTATGTGTGGTGGAATGTGGGGATCATTGGGTCCAATTCTACTATTTTTAAGAGGTAATCTACAATTACTAAATCTAGCATTTCGATAGTGTTGTTGGAGGGTTTGTATGCTTGGACATATCCCTCGATGAGTATCTGATGTCTAAAGATCA
>JAJONR010004095.1:0-35320 GCA_029582245.1 Solanum etuberosum
AGTCACTTGCTCGGACAAAGGGTCAACCGGAACTTGGGGAACCTCAAGCTCCACATTGTTTCTCACATTCCTTCTCACGTAAGCTCTTCGAGGGGTCATATCCTAAAAAGCATCGGACAAGATTTAGGAGAAGGTTCTTTATAAGGAAAGACTCTATGGCACGATTTTAGAGTAATGAAAGAAGTAAAGTTTCCTAAACATTTTGTAGCCTCCTATTCATAAATGTGGCACACTTCACACTAATGAACAAGAGTCTACTCAACGTATCTTGTCATACATCCTAGGACCTTTTCTAAAACCTTGAGCTGTAAATACCAAGTTTGTCATGACCCAAAGTACACCCTAGACGTGACGTGTCGTATAAGACCCTGAGAGGCCCTACATAAGCCACTTGACATACATACAACACAATATAATAGAAAATACAAGAATTATAGTAGGAGGTCTCACATCATTAAAAGAGTTTGACATAAAAGCGGAAGTCTACTCATAGTCTTGACAAGCCAATCTAATACATCAAATAATGGTTGAGACGTAACCCATACACAATATACAACATCCAAAAACTAAAACATAAGAAAACAAAGTAAAGGTCATATGGTCCCGTAGCATGAGGACTCATCAAGTCTTCAACAATCAAGCACTCGATCACTAGCCACGAGTAGGAGAACGATAAGGAGAAGGAGATGTGTTGGACCCTACATTTGGAGACAAATGTAGGCACACGTATGCATTAATACATGAAATGTACTAGTATGAGGGATATGAATAAGAACATAAAATATTATCATAAGGGGACATAAAGGAAAACATGATATGCATGACCAAACTAAAACATAGTAAAACCTTTAAAGAAGAATCGTAAAAACATGAACATGGTCAATGCATATTAAGATCATAATGAAAGCCTCATAAAACCTTAGAAAGCAACTTAGTTAGTTTTGTGGGATATTTACCATTAACCAATATAGACCACGTGAGCTATAACATGGAATTCAGTGTTTTGTCCCACATCGAAAAGATATGTCCTTACTTACCAAGGCGAGGAACTTAAACTTCTAGTTTCGGTGGATCAATTAGCTATGTCTTTCTAAGATAAATCCTATGGGGGTACGTAGTTAGGGAAAATGGGATTGCTACTAGAGACCTGGCCTCTGCTAACGGAAGAGCCTCCATCTCAATATCCTCTCGATGCTAAGTAAAAAATCCCAACATAATAGTCATATTCATAAACATATCATCACACATGGAATAACATAATTAAGTCACTAATCCAAGCTTAAATCATCATAGAGTAGCTCCTTAAATCATGAATGATGCATGCGTGAGAAAACCTTTCGCCAATCACGATTTCTTATTGTGAGAAAACCTTTCACAATTTTATTGATGCTTTTCTTAAAACTAACCTTGATTCATAAAAATATATTTTCATAAATCATGCATAGCTTTCATAAATCTTCATTTAGAAATTTAAAGCTTTCTTCGTAAATTCATCATCATAAACATGTATTATGCATGGGTCAATATGAAAACAATTGAAAAATATGTAACTGAATCAAATCATTCATAATACGATTAAAATCAAACAATTGAATCATAACAATTAGGACCCATGGAGAATCGAGTAAAACCCTAACCAGTTTTGATGAAATTGAATTGGGCAGTTGAGAAATCTTTGGGACCCAATGGATGAGCATAATCCATTGGTGAATTCCCACTTAACTTGATAAACAAAGACCAAAATAAATGGAGAAAAAGGAGACTTGAAGCTTGAAACCCTAGCTTTCTTTTTGAACTTGAGAGAGAATTGGAGAAGATGAATGCAAATGGGAATTGGGGTTTTGAGAGAATGCGTGAGTTAGGGTAGTTTTAGAAATAGAAAGGTAGTTATATGACTTATAATTAGGGTCAGAACAACACAGTATAGGCATTAATTATATAGGAAAAGACTCAAATACCCTTAAGAAATAACTGCCGAACAGTCCTACGTGTTGGAACTTTCTATGGACCATATAGCTCAACTATAGAACCAACTTTAGAAAACCAAAAGTCACCTTACTTTACATGAGTCCTTTCTATGGTCCATCTAAATTTCTATGGTCTGTAGACCCCATCCGTAGATCCCAAGTTCAAGCCCAAAATTTCACCAAGTATGAATCCCTTCTACGACCCGTAGAAACAACTACAACCTATCAAATACTTCTGTAGCCCTGAGGTCCAAAAATCAAATCTTTCAATCTGTCCTATAAATGTAATATATGGCTCGTCCAAGTTTCTACAGTTCGTCCTGTCAAGTAATAGGTCCAATCATTAAGACCGTGGAATTTTAAA
Source organism: Solanum etuberosum (assembly GCA_029582245.1). Taxonomy (NCBI): domain Eukaryota; kingdom Viridiplantae; phylum Streptophyta; class Magnoliopsida; order Solanales; family Solanaceae; genus Solanum; species Solanum etuberosum. Next base: position 2,332 of record JAJONR010004095.1, read on the forward strand.
AGTTCAACATGACTTCTACGATTACGTTTCTAAGGCCCGTAGGACTTCCTACGGTCCGTAGATTGGACTCAAAGTTCACTACTTCAGTGCAAAAACTACACTTTTCCTTTCCAATCAAACTTTCTAATTTTTGAGGTGTTACATTATATATTTTTTAGCATTGAGGACACTGCTAGTTATAATTAATGGGGTGAGGGCACATGTTCTTATATTCCCCTTTTGATTGTATTTTATTTATTTCATTTGTAGTTTGTTATTTTAATATTTTGGTTTTATTATATTTGGTTGTTTTTGGTTTCATTTTCATCTCTCTATCAATTTCCCTATAAATTTTGGAGTAGTGAAATGGTTGAGATTGCTTATGTTCATTGTTGATATTTGAGGATCAATTTTATCCAATATCGATGTCTTGGATAGTGCTCTTGATGTGAAATGTATTTTTTGTTGGTGTTGCAAGAGGAAATCAGTGTGACTTTACTTTTGAAAGATCTTTTAGAATCTTGTGTTGACTAGCTGCGTATTGATGTGAGCCTTGCAATGAACATTGCACGCAAGTTTCTTAATTTTGTAAAGTTGTGCAAAATATGAGTGTTTGAAGTTTCATGTGTGATAAGATCCTACTTTAAAGCATGCTTGTTAACTCCTAGAATTTTCCTGGTTAGTCTAATGGTGTAGCCTTGGTGAATACAAGAGATGAGCCCAAATTTTGAGAGGCAACCCAAATCGTCATACATTTGGTGACTACCTTGTGAGGGTGTGCAACCATTTTGGCACCACTTGAGCCTATACCATTTATTATCAACCTCATTGAAACCTCTTGATCCAAATATGCCCCTAACTTCTCACTTATAAATCCTTTTCTAAGCATTGGTTTGTTTGAATAGTCAACTGTGGAAAGGAAGGAGGAAAGAAAGCCAAGTTAAAAGGGAAGAAATAAAAGTGAGACTCAACCTTGAAGTTTGTAGCAAAAAGAAGGAAACCCACCTTATAGAAATGAAAAAAACGATGAGCAAAAAAACATAATAATGGAATGAAAAAAGAAAGTCTTGATGAAATAAAAGGGTTTCCCAATAAATTGAATGAAAATTGAGGATTGAGTCTTTAAATGAACACAAATTGAAGAGGTGGAGATGAGTGCAACAATGCTTTGAAAAGGTGAAGTAACCAACCAAATTAGATATACATTTATCCTCAGCCCCATTACAATCCTGAAAGACCCTTGAGATCTTGCTAAAACTGGGTTGTGTGATGATTAGAAAATATGGGTAAACCTATGGGATGAAGCTTGCATGTATTTCTCTTTCGAAGAGTAAGAGTTTTATTGATTCTTAACTTCTTTGTTGATGTGCTTTGTTAGAGCATGGAGTCACTTTTGGTTGTAAGGGCACGTGAATTCTTTTGTTGAAACATGGTTTTGCATTAGAATGGAGCATTAGTAAGGTTGATCTTAGATTGATACCGGCTAGTCATCATTTGAAGCTTCTTGAGCATGATTGAGGTATTGCATATACTTGTTAGTAGTTTTGTGATGGCACTTGCATGTTAACTCACATTGAAAACTGTTGTAGACATCCTTGTTGAATAGATTGTGTTCTTGATTTTACTTGAGGAAAAGCAAAAGTTTAAGTTGGGGTGTTGATGGGTCTGAGATTTTGACTTATTTGAGGCTTTTTCAGTTCAACAAATAGTGTCCTCAATACCTATTTATGTCCTTATCTAATGAAATTTTATATTTTGCAACTATGAAATCTAAAGGACACGACAAGGATGAATCTATGAAAAATAAGTCAAAAACATTGAAAAGAGTGTAAACTCCCTGCTGAGGATCGCCAAACACAAAGGGTGAATCACCCAATAGGTTAGACCTCGCCTAAAGTGACAGTGTTCACGTCTGAGAGTATTCAAGAAAGGTCGGCAAAGCAAAGTATAAATGGTGATTCGCCTAAGTATTTGGGTGAGCAAAAAGTTCCATCGCCGATGGTGACAGACTGCTGAGTTCAAGTGAGGGCTAAACTAGGCAAACAAGGTGGTAATCAGCGACTTGCCAAACGTGAAAGGTTGATTCAATCAAGTTTGTCGCCTGAAGCCTGAAGCCAAGAAAGGGCGAGCTGAGGAACAAAATGGCGATTCACTGCCTGTGCTAGGCGAGCCTGACTATTGTCATCGATCAGGTCATTCATGAAATTTCAGACTAATTTTTGGGGAAATTATAAATAGCTCAAAGGAGAGAGAAAATGTATAAGATCCTGGATAACATATTCTAACTTTTTCATATTGAAAAATAGACTTTTTAAGTTTCTCTATTAGTTTTGGGGTTTTGAACAACCTTATAATTAACAAATAAGGGTTCAATTTGAAGTGGGTATTGAAGATTATCGCTGATAATCAACTCCTTAATGGCTAAAAACATAATTGGTATAATATCGGATCCTTTTATGATGTTTGGCTAAAACCCCAAGTCTAGGGTGTGAATATGGAGTTGGGCGTTAATTTAATTGAGTAGGTCTAGTGTCTTGCTCTGTTTTTTCAGTTGTTCATTCATGAATTTGAGTTATTTAGCACGAGGTTAATTTTTGAGTTAAAGATTGCAAACTTCATCCTAGCTTAGATCTCTTATTGATGCTCAAAAGAGATTAATTGAAGTTGGTAAATAGATTAATGCTTGTAAATTGGGTTTGATTGTTGTAGTTTGCTCGAAATAGAAATTGTAGTTCAATTTTAATTGCTAGATCTTGCAAATGGGGCTGTATCATGTTCGTGGAAAGCAGATTTGTCTGGTCTTTTAAATAAGACCAGACCCTTGATCAACATCGACTTCCAAATTTCTAATTACGATTTATCCTCCATTTTTTCTTCGAATTTGGTGATTTAGAGTCATGTGCATCCAGAATCGTCGAGGACACGTGGGTGTGTGATCAAAAGATTTTGAGGGCTCATCGTTTGAGGTAAATTTGGATTATAGCTGGCTTTCTTAGCTCTCTTTTTGTGCCTTACTAGTGATTGTTATTGATGTTATTGGTTCATGCATTTTGAGCCCTGAATTGTGTTCCAAAATGGAATACAAGTTTGGGGGTACTTATTTGGACCTTTTGATGGAGTCATTTTCAAAAATTTCAGTGTGGGTCCCACGATTCTTGTTTTGACTACAAAATTGGTATGTCTCCATTTTATATGTTTTTGGTGTCTAAAATACCGTATTTATGCTGTGATATTATTTTTAATAGCGTGGCAACTTTCTGTGGTAATTCAAAAAGGAAAAGCTCTAGAAAAGTAATTTGGAGCAAGTGCGGTCGGCCTAAAGGTAGGCTACAACTTTCCTTCTCCTAGATTGAGCTTGAATGCATGAATACATGTTGATTAGACTGAATTGGGGGTGGGTACCTAGTTTTTCTTATTTCATTTCTTAAAAACCACGTTTTATTCTTAATTCGGTATTATTTTGAGACATGCTAGTCGGGACTATGTGCTTATTCATATCTTGTGAGTTGACTTGTATGTTGTTACATTGTATAATTGAACATGTTTGGCATGAGTCTAGGCTTAGACTAGTTCTTGCCATAGACTCGCAATATTTATAGCCTTTTGGCATTGATTTTCCCCCAACGTCGATTCATATGGCTTAGATCCTTGTACACTGGTATAGCAGACTTAAGTCTGATAGAATGAGCCTTAGTTTAGGCGTGTCTTTTCTTTAGCGACCTTCAGCTTTCTCTCTCTCTTTCTACAACTCCGTTGCGATATTTAAGGCTTGGCGCTTCAGTGGGCGACTTGGGATTGTAGTTGGTTCGAGCTTGGAGCGGCGTGCATGTTGCTTATGAGTGGACAACGTTCCATGATGGTATTGTCTTTGGTTGGGATGAGATCCTCTTCGGAGTCGACATGCCCTCGATTTTACTCTTGCTAGTTAGACGGCTGACGCCCTAGAGTTTACTGGCTGGATGGGTGTCTTTGATTGGCTACTTAAGGTCAGAGACCCGGTATTTCGGGAGCCCCTGAGTTACTCTTGCTAGCTGGGGGGATGAAGCCCCTTAGAGATTACTGGTTGGATGGGCGGCCATTTTTTAGTTCTATTGATGCCCCTGGGTTTACTCTTGCTAGGTGAGCAGTTGACGCCCCTAAGAGTTTAGTGGCTGGCTGGGCGGCCCCATTATTTGGTACTTGTTGTTCGAGGTTGTTACTTGTTTTTAGAAGCCAATTTTGCTTCTTGGGCCTCGATTCACCATGCTTCAGGCTTAGTAGCTAGCTATTATGTGTACCTGTCGGGCTTATGGGGGTCTATTAGAGTTTTATTTAAACTTGTGCACGATGGTACCTTTTGGGCTAATGGAGTCCAACTAGAATTTGTTTAACTGTACTTAGTCTTCATTTCTGGTACGCTCATGTGCTTTTCTTTAACTTTTGCATTGACCTCTATTTGTGTCTAGATTCTATATTTTCATATAATCATTACCTTTCTTTCTCAATCGGCCTATGATGCCTACTGATTACAATTTTTTGGTACTCATGCTACACTTGGGATCTGTTTTGTGATGTAGGTCCTAGTACCAGCTATCAACGGTGAACGTTCATGCTTGCAACAACTTTTGTGGATCAGAGGCGAGGGTGAGTACTTGGCGATCTAGACTTGCCTATGTCCTTCTCTATATTGTATAACTAGTCTTTTGTATTTTGGGAAAAGCTTTGTTTTTTGTCCACTTTTTGGACTTGTAATTTTTTTTAGAATAGCTCTGTACTTGTGACTTTCAGGTTCGAGGAGGGATCTTTTATGTATATGGTTTTTGTTTATTTCCGCCTTTGTCTAGTTTTGTTTATTAAATTATTGCTTCCGCTTGTTTCTACCCTTATAGTCATTACTTGATGTTCTAGGTTACGAGTTGGCTTACCTACTGGTAGGTGATAGTAGGTGTTATCATGAATCGGAAAATCAGGTCATGATATCTACATGGGAAGCCGAAGAGGATATGAAAGCTAGATACCCTCATTTATTCATTCCTCATGGTGAAGATATTGAAGGTAAGAGTCCTTCCTTTATTTCACATTCAACATCTATGCCTTGTGTTTGAATGTTTCAGTTTTTGTGTTATATTTGTGCCTTGTGTACTCCTTCAAATACTTATGGTCTTGATGGAAAAAATTTAATTCAAATAAAGTAAGCTTAAGTTGTTTACCCTAGTTTGGCCATCATTCGAGGATGAATGATCCCAAGGGGATATATTGTAACACCTTGCGAATTCTACTCATTGAAACCAAACCATTCATCATAAATGTAATAGGTTTTACCGGGTAATGTCCTACATATTCATGTGTATTAAGGTCTATTCTCAAGTGTAGGAAGTGTAATAGATGTGGTTGAAGATCATAAGAGACCTCTAGCACTAAGTTGAGTTCAAAGTCTTCTTACCGACTAAATTTTTCTCATTAGTTCATGCAAGGGTCAACTTCGAACGATCATATCTCTCATAATATTAGATTTAGGTAGCCTATGACCTATCAAATAAAAGATCTATTAGTCTTCTATCCAACTCCACCAAGTTTGCATCAATCTGACTATGGAGTAACACGTTATTACCGTTTTAGTATAGACACTCCAAGCAGTGTTTTCAAAACCTGATTTTTACAAACACAAACTATGGGTCATGGATTGAACTACAGACAGTATATTGAGCTCATGAAATCAAACTTCAGAAATTGATTTTTCAGCCTAATTTCTATGAATCAAATATACTGGTCATTGATTAATCTACATATCATAGATTGACCCCGAAGAATGAAATCTGAAAACTTGTTCTCTTACCTGATTTTCACAAACTCAAACTACCATCCGTAAACCGAATGAGTTGTAATTAGGGATCATGGAATGAAATTTTGAGGCTCATATTTTAGGCCTGAATTCCACAGATGGAATCCACAGGTCGTAGATGAAACCACGGTCCGTAGATCTCCCTCGTGGAATGTTCCGACATATTTTTTAAGTGGGGCTGTTTAAATATTTTCTTATTCTTACTAAGTCTAAACCTCAGCATTTTAGTACCTAATTGGGGATTATATTGTAGTATTACCTCATAATACTCTCATATCTGTCTCCCCTAGCTTAGAGCAAGAATCAAGAAGAACGAACCTAGGGTTTCAAGTTTCTCAATTAAGCTTTCTTCAAGAACTCTTGTTCTCCTAGGTATGTAATGCTATCATAGCGAGGGATTATGTTCTTCCTCACATTCTACATCTATAAATTAAGTTAGTAAGATCAAAGCTAGGGATTTTATCCCATGATTCATGATTTTCAAATTGTTTGATGAATAAGAGATCTAGTTTATGATAATCAGATCAACATGATGTGGTTTGGTTGCATTTTCAGTTCGACTACAGTTTTCAGGTCACCTTATTATCGTAGGAGAGTTTGTATATCACGCATATGACCTGTAATAATATAGTATTTATTTGTTCTAGTTTTGGATAGTTAGTGTTTACTTGTGCGATGACAAAGTTAAAGGTAATAGTTACTAGTTGAAGCCAAATTAAAGATCATGTTTATGTATTATTTCTTTATTTTTAGGTGATTTATTGGTTCGACCTAATATTTTTATCTTCTAAGTGTGATCTAATAGAGTAAAAAAAATTATATTACCTGTATATCAAAGTTAATCTAAAATAAAAGTATATTTCCTATACTAACATTAATTACATAATTATCGCATATGAAAAGTTTTTGCCAGACCTTTCTAATGACTTTATTTGGTACTATTTTAGTCTTTTCGTGTGGAGAAATGTTTTCTTTTATACAAAGAACATTTACAACATTGGACATACTAGTTTTTGGACACGTGCTTCGCACGTGAAAACCTGCATTAAACAACATAATACAGAATTGCGATAAGTGTTAATTCAAAATGATTGGACTAACATTGTTATCAAAACTCTTGTTGCTAATATTGATATCCCTCTTGAAAGTAAGCTATACAGTTGTCTATGAAGCAAATATAAATAACAACTAAAACTCCACTCGTACCTTAATTTTTTTTCTAAATGATACAAGAGTATCAGATGATTTGACGATGATTAAGTATAAATTTATTGACAAAATCACCTGAACAAAATGAAAATAGAATAACTTTCAACTTCTATGCAAAATATTGGTGGAAGAATTATTTAAAATATAGGGTGCAAAGCTAACCTAATGACCATCCGAAAAAAAAAAAAAAACAAACAATAACTTTTTTTGAACGAACAATGTAAGAACAAGATATTAGTAAAAAAAAATTGTCAATCACATAAAAAGCATCTGGTGAAAATAATTAATATAGAACGAAAAGAAAATAAAACAATCTTCAACATCTATGTACGATAATGCAGAAATTACATAACAAAATCTGTGTTGTGCACAAGTAACTCATCAACAATATCTTGATTCCAAAGAATGAAAAATAATAAAATTATTTTACTATTCTCAAGAAGCAACGATCTACCCCCTTTGTCAAACAATAGTTGTCCACTATTGACTTGGCACACAAATTAAGAAACAATAAATAATAGGGGTAATATTACTATAGTATCCTTTGAATATATTAAAGTTTATGCTTTGGAAAATGTATTAGATATTGAATAGTATTTAATAGCAAAGACAAAATAGACATAAAAGGGTAAATTATTTCTTGATTTTCAAAACTGGACAAGTATTGTTGGACAACTATTTTAATATAGTGGGCAAGTAAAGATGGATGGAGGGATGAATTCAGTTCTAAAAATCAGGTGAATCGAGTGATTATCAGTGTATGATGAACAACATGTTTAGTGTGCTGAGATTCAGAATGACTACTAATAACAAATTGCGATTGAATCTTAGAATCCATGTATATGACAAAATTATAACAACAGACTCTTTGTAATTTGTTGTAAAGTTCATATTATTAATAACATTATCATGGTTACTACTTTACAATATTTATTATAAACTATTTTATATTTTCCTACACTGAAGTTGAAGAGATGTATGTTTCTTTTCAAATTCACGTTTTCTTAACTTTCCTTTTAAATTTCATTGATCATCTATTTAATAGAATGAAGATCAATAAACTATTGCCTTTTCAGTTAACTTATTGGACTCAGAGGCGGATCTAGGATTTGGAGGTCCTGAGTGTCACATTGTTCAAGTAAAATAAACGGATCGGTTGCTTTAATTTTAGGTTACAATTCGAGTTATTTATCTTTTTTGATTTTTATAAACAAATCAATCAAATATGCATATTAGTAATAGTTTCTTTTAGATATTATGAGATAAGAGATAACTAAACAATTCAATTTTTATTTCTTTTTAGGAATTAGAGGCATTATTCACTGAAACTTTGAGTTTGCCCTGCCTTTGTCTAATTCCAAAGAGTTTAAAGTAGATGTCAGACTTCAATAAGTTTCCCTCCATGAAAGTGGGGATTTCTGCCTAGCAGTAGGTGTCAGGTGAAGGAACATAGACGTCCTCTTTCTACCAGACTTGTCTCATTAATGTGAAAATTGGCAAGCCTACGGAGAGGTGTTGGTGCACGAGGCTGAATCTCCTTTCTTGATCGATCGCCTTCGCTCGTTGACAGAACGTCTTGATGTGTGCGTCTAGTTTGTTGGGGTGACACTCCGCCTCTTTGAACTCTTAGGAGGCGAGAAACTCCCGTTCCCTTCTCCTTCCTTGCTCTTTCAAGGATGGTTCAGGGGGAGCCGATTCCGCCTCCAGCTGAGAAGAAAAAGAGATTTTTCACATTAAAAATTGAGTTTGTATAAATCATCTAACAATGTTAACTTAATATATTCCTATTCCATTGACTTTATGTATTGTTGCAGATATATAGTAGAGAGAATAAAAATTGTAGTTTCAACCTAGTTATCTTACTTAGTAAGAACGTCGGTGAAGATCGAAAGAACCTTTAAATTAAAAGAACTCTAATAATAATATTTATCATTTTTAAAACTTATATTTTTTAAAATCTACTATTTAAATATATTCTTAATAATGTTTATGTTATGTTCATAATTCAGTACTCATTAATTGATAAAGAATAAACATGTAACACTCATATATCAAGAGATTAGTAATTAGTGAAAGAGAAAATAAAAAAAATTAAGAATTAATTACAGTGAAATGGAGTCAATGTGAATTAATAAAGAAATATAAATCAATAAGAATGAATGGAAGAAAAAAAATTTAAAGTCCTTCACACATTAATGAAAAAGACAAAAAAGAAAAGAAAAAAAAAAGAAAGAAAAAGCTTCACAGCACAAGAGCAAGCTAAAAATAATGCTTGCAATGAGGTTCAAACCCGCGTTTCTCGTGTGGCAGGTCGTCTTATTTGCCAACTGAACCGTTCATCATTTTGTTTAATGGGTGACAAAGCTAATATATATTGATTTCTAAAAAAAAATATGAGATTACTGGGTGTCGTGGCACCTCCACCTGTACACATAGATCCGCTTTGGACTACACAAAGAATTGATTTGAATCATTAAGTAGCCATTAAAGGATTAAAGAGGGCAAGCTAGAAACTAAACTGTCTTATCATAATTATGAATGGCGTTCCTAATTTGTATACATGCTAAGAATGTTTTCTTGCTTTATTTACCTTATTTATTCTTATTATTTATCGTACCGTATAATGATGATAATTTTGTTTAATGATGATAAAAATATATTTGTTGATTAAAGAGAAATTTTCATTTTATTTAAGGAATTTGGTAATTCAACTTTAATATTAGAGCTTCTCACTTTCAGATTTAGTAATAAAATAACAATAATTAGAGCTTCCAACTTTTAGATCAGTAATAATAACAATAATAGTAATATAATTATGTATATAATATTTAAATTTATTACAACTTAAGGTTACTATTAGTACACAAAATACTATAGGACTATTTAATATTTGATTAATTAGATTTTTTATAACATTTTAATTTGATGTAGGGGTAAAATGATAATCCAGCTTTAAAGATAAGAGTTTCTCACTTTTAATATAATATGATATGATATGATATGATATGATGATATGATGATCAATATAAAAGAAAAAATAAAACTAGTAACCATGATTTTACGGAAGACTCTAAGTCTCTATAGTGAATCTAATGCTTCATATTTCACAACTTCTATAAAGTTTGGTCAGCTTCATTTGGTTATCAATTTATCATATTTTTAAAAATGATAATGGCTGCAAGACAGCTTACATGCACCCTCAATTAATTCAACACAATCTAAGTTGAAACTATGCCATATCCTATCTAATCATTTCTCGTCAATACTTCTTCGGCCTACCTCTTCCTCTTTTAAAATCATCGATAGTAAATCTCCCATGTATCAGTACGGAAACATCTATGCATCTTTTTCCATGAGTTCACATGAACCCAAATAAACCCCTCGAAAAAAAAATACATATTTGCCATTAGGTTTGCAATGAAAATGAAAAACTTAAAAGTAAAACACTAATTTTGAATTAGAGGGAAAAAAAATTTTAAGTGTCTATAAAATATATAGCAGTGGAAGGTTAAAAACGTTTTTTTTTTCAGTAGACAATCTTTTCACTAATTAGTTTTATTATATAAAGGCAGTTATCCATCTTCTTCAGCCATTTCATATTCCAAAAAAGTGCAAAGTCTCTGCCAAAAAAAAAATGTTAACTGCAGGAAAACCAGTTCATGAAAATGGACGTACTGATGAAGAAGAAGATCAAGGGAAAAAGGAGCTTGATGGACAGAATGTAAATCGAGAATCAGAGCATGGAAATAAAGAATCTGATGAAATAATTGAAAAAACAGAGGAAAAAGCTGGAGTGAATCAATTAGGAGTAACAGATGAAAATCCAAATGGAGAAATTGATGAAAATGAAGAAGAAGTTAGGCAAAAGGAGGTTGATGGACAGAACGGAAATCAAGAATCTAATGAAAAAATGGAAGAAACAGAGGAACAAGCTGAAGGGAATCAACTAGGAGAAACAGATGAAAATACAACCGGAGAAATTGTTGAAAATGAAGAAAAGAATTGCAAAAAAGAGGAAGAAGAAGAAAAGAAAGAAGAAGACGAGCTATTAAACAAAGGAAAACGACCAATGTATAAAGAAGGAGGACCATTCGAGGATTATGAAGGAAAAAATAAAGGTAGAGAATTTGATTTTGATAAGTGGAGCTGATAATAGGTTACGATACTAATTTTCAGATTCATTTTAGTATAAACTTTACATAAACATTACTATATTTCTGACTTAAAGATCAGAAACTTGATTTGTGAGATGTATGTGCTATTTTTGCGGAACTGTTTCAGTTCCTAAGGTTCAGAGATCATTTTGATCTGAATTTTGAAATCGTTTCACTTTCAGCTTTAGTTTGATATCATCTCTTTTACTTATTTATAGAATTAGAGATGTTAACTCTTTTGATAAAAGCGAAAAGATCATATGAAACTGGAGCTTTTAAGCCATTCATTATTTTCAAGATCTACTCTTCATAGCAGCATTATTTTTTCAATGTTGCGATTGGGTGGCGTTTTCTTCTTGGTTGGAAGTGAATTATACATATATTGAAATGCAGAGAACATCAAATGGAGTTTATATACAAATGACCAATTACCCTAAAGTTGTAATCTTTAAAATAAAGCTTACAACCGATAAATGTGACTTATTTTTATATACTTACTTTATTCCGTGTTGAAGGTATTAAGATCATTGAACCCGGATTAGCTCTACTATAGATGATCTCAAGATGTGAACCCGAAAGAAACCTCTATAAAAGAAAATAAGACATACAAAAATTGAAAAAACGTATAAGTAAAATAGGGACGCTTAACCATCTCTTCAGTCACTTCATATTTGAAACAAATGTTAAAATCTTTACTCCTTTTCTCTTTCTGTTTTGATTCTCTTTGCGAAACAAAATGATAAAACCAGTTCCTAAAACCAGAATAAAAGATCCATTAATTCTGCTATGCAAGGTCCAAGTGTTCATGGAGTTACGTTCACAATTTAATTACGGTTTCTAAGCAATCTATAGTTAGTATTTATTACATGTATAGTATGTTACAGAACCTTTGTTAGAATGTATGCGTCCACTATACGTCAACGGACCAGGTCCCTTGACTCAGCAAGAACAGTAACTGAAATAGATGTCGAAAATAAATAGCTCAAAGAAATCACGAACAAGGATTTTACGTGGAAACCCCCTTGCTCAAGGGCGGTGAAAACCACGACCTGTACTCACAGGATTTCAATCCAAACTCCATTTCACTCAAACGGAGCAACGATTCAGATTACAAACTCTTGCAACCTAGAAATTTAACTCTAAATCCCTTCCCCCTCAATGTAGCAACTCTACTACAAAGAAAGAACTAAGCAATAACTCTATTGCCCACTAAACCACCTAACTCTAGCTGATTTAGACTTCAACTAAGCAACAACAATGTTGCCCACTAAACCACCTAACTCTAGATGATTTAGACTTCAACTAAGCAGCAACCAAGCTGCCCACTAAACCAGTTAACCCTAACTGACTTAGACTTTTATTTGAACCGAACAAAGATCTAATTCCTTTATAACATAGGAATAGATATACAATGTAAGCACATAAGACATAAAGCTCAAAATACAACAAATACTCTTCAACACTCCATCAGGTCTTTTGTTGATATGAGTAGTGTTCTTCTTTGAAGATGACCTTCTCTTTGTAAGCTTATGAATTTTAGAAATTCAATCTTTGTTTGCCAAATCTTGGTTTGTGTTTTGTGTTGTGAGATTATATGAATGAACACAAACTTCTTGAGACCCCCCATTGGCTGAGAGCCTGCCTCTCTGGAAAGACGTGCACCTACCACATCAGAAGTGACAGCTTTTCTGACAACTGTCTTATCGTGTTTTCACATATGCAGTCTTGCAGGGACCAGTTCCCTTGCAAACTTTTCTTAGTGAGTTCATGAGAAGACTTGCTGGCTCTCTCTCCTTTAGAATGAATGAATCTTCTTGTTGTTTGTCATTTTGATTATATCGACCAAAAAGAGTTATTGACCATTGGAGAAACAACCTCGTCCGTTTCTATTGGTGAAGTACGCTGACGACTTCATCAACCCACTGACAGGACAACTTTCCAACTGTACACCATTATAAATCTGGACGAGAGAACTCTGCATGGGACCGGATCTCTGCACTTGTGAGCCACTGAAATAAACAGTCTCGTCCGCTCTTTCTATTGGTGCAGTACACTACACTTTTCACCTACCACCTGACATGACAGCTTTACAACTGTACTCCATTTGAATCTGGATGAGAGCACTCTGCCAGGGATCGGGTCCCTGCATTTGTGAGGATCATCAAAATACCTAGAATATAACATTTTCTCCCTTTTTGATGATGATGCACAAATATTCCTCATACTGAGTTTATTCATTCATTTACCCTATCGTCAGTCCCGATAACAAGGATCTGGTTCCTTGTTAGATCTCTAAGTTTGGTAAATCATCAAAACTTCACATCAGCAACAAAATAGCATTTTCTTCCTTTTTGATGATGACAAACTTGTTCAACTTCCTCCCCCTATCGGCATGACCATGTCCTCTTCAAGTAGCTAGCATTGATTCTTCCCCCTATCGGCATGACCATGTTCTCTTCAAGTAGCTAGCATTGATTCCCCCTATCGGCATGACCATGTCTCCTTCAAGTAGCTAACATCATTGATCTCATACCTTAACAATTTTCCCCCTTTTGACATCATAAAAAAGGGTTAAAGCAGTAAACCAAGTTGACAGAAATGCAGTTCAAGCAAATTCATGGCCACTTGGGCAACACTGAGCATGAGTAAAAATGCATAAAGTAATGAGACAAGTCAGTAGAAACAAGGCATTTTTCATTCAAAAATAAAATATTAGCAATCAAAGCATTGCACATATAATTACGAATGAGAACCAGACAATGCCCACTGAGTTTCGATAGAAAATGAGGAGGACTGACACGGGAGTTTAGAAAGAGAGGGAATGGCTTAGGAGCAAGGGATTGGAAGAATAGAATTAGTAGAGCATATCCCTTGGCATGGTTTTTTCAGAAACCTCTCTTGAAGTTCACATTCTTTGCTGCCCAGCCTTCATGTTGAACCTTCAGGGCTGCCAGTTTTTTTTTTCAACCTGGTCCCTCTGATTGTGCTGTTTCAGAAGCTGAGCCTTAAGGCAAACAATTTCAGTATACCTGTTAGCAATAGCAAGTATCATAACTTCCAACGCAAGCCTGAGTTTCTCATGACAGAAAGATTGATGAAATCAAACTTACTCAAGGCCTCCGAGATGAATAGATCAATAACTGAGGAAACATTTCAATTTTTTTCTTAAGGTCAAACACCCTCATATTCAGAATACTTTGAGTTCTCAGAATATCAACCTCTTCCCTTTTGAACATCATCTTTTCCACCTTCATCTTTTTGCTTGTTGGACCTGGTCCCTCTTCACACTCAAAAATTTCTCCATCTGAAAATTCTCCAATAGGAACAAAGGGTTTAAACATTTGAAGTGTTCTTGAGAGAGAATAAAATAGGGTTTGGAAAAACTCTGATTTTTGGAAGGGGATTTTAATTTTCTGGGGAGATGGAAAGAAATATGAAGTATAATGGAAGTGAAAGGGTGTATTGTGTGAAAGGAAGTGTCATTTTGGTATTCAAAAGATGGGAAAACGGTCAGATACCTGAATGATGGACATGTGGCAATTGCAACGGTTCTCATGCATAATTCAAAATGCAATGTTAAGAGTGCTGACCTTCGAGAACGGACTTGGTCCCTCTCTGCAGTTTGAATGTGATTGCCTAGATCTGTCCTGACCTCCCTTTTTCTTCAGCCCTTTTTACCATGTGTGTATACCTACAAAAGGTATGAGACTGAACTTGATAAAACATACATAACTGAAAAACAAGGATACCTGCTCCCTTTGCATAGTCATGAGAGGGTTGATTGCTTCAGGCAGGATCCATTCAATCGGGCTTCAGCATTTCCAACATCAGTTTGATGATCCACAAGAGTTGAGCACATCAAGATGCACCTGCTACATACTCTTCCTTAGTTTTTAAAAGAGCAACTGAAGCTTGCCTTTTAGTTCCCATGAGAGAGAGATCAGCCTAGAACATAAGCCATTCATGATGTATTCTTTCTATCAACTGGATACCCAGCATGATCAGCATCACCTTGTTCCTAAAAGTGAAAAAGTCTCGTGATGGACATAATAGAACCAGGTCCCTATTTTCTTCAAATGTCTTAGGATTCTCTTAGCAGCCTTCAAATGTGATTTCGTTGGACAATCTTGGAATCTTGCATAAATCCTAACACTTTCATCATTTACATCTGGACCAGATCTATCACCATCCAGCTCCGAGTTGATCCCCATGGGAGTGTTAATTGTCTTGACATCTATAATTTGAATCCTCTTCAGTAGCTTCTCTGTGATGGAACTAGGTCCTGTTCTTGACAAACTGGTCCTTGCTTAGAGCTTTGGTGAAGATGTCAGCCACTTGATCTTTCATATTGCAAAGCTTCATGATGACATTACCCCTTTTAACATTGTCTTGACTTCAACTATGTTAAGCCTTTGAGCAGCTCCTTGATGACCTTTTCTTGACAAACGAGGGTACCTTTAGAAGTTTTCTTGATCTACAGCTTTAAGAAGAAATTTAATTCTTCTGTCATGCTCACTTCAAACCTCACTCTTTTGAAACCGTTGTTGAAAAGGAACTTGGACAACCTGTCAGCTGGACGGGGAACCGAGTGGCATACTTTTCTTCTTTCAAACTGAGCTTGATCAGCTTCTTCATTCTCACCTTCAGAATTCGCATTATCAGTTTGAACTGCATCATCTTTGTTCAGCATTGTCTACCGGACCGGGTCCCTCATCAGGTTCATCATCTACATTAGCTTCATTGGGGTTGCTGGATTTATGAAGAGGATATTTTTTTTGGCAAGCTCACTGTTTAGACCATCTCTATGAATCTGAAACATCTCTTCCATCTCAGAATCTTCTTTATTCTTCAACTTACTTCTCAATTCTTCCAGACTCATCAAGAATCACATGAACATCTTTTTCAATGCACACATTTTTTATACCCCGGATAAGCCTTACTGGAGGAAGAATATCCCACAAATACTCTTTCAACATCATTGATATTACACTTCTCAAATTCATCATTTTGGTCATAGAACATGTATTATTCACCACTTCATCCCAAAGGTTCTTTGGAAGATTAAAAACCTGTTTATTCCACCTGAAGGATAGTCTGACCTGCTTCTCTTTAAGACTAGCGTCATAACCTTTGTCATCTACAAATTTAATTTTGTGCAGACTGTGGATCAGGTCCCTTGACACAAGTTTGTGCAGTAGAGAAGCACTCACATGATCACGTCTCTTGTGTCATACCTCAGCATTCTCCCCTTGAGCACTAAGGCAAGTGAGACTGTCACTACTATCAATATTCAAACCAGCAATATACATGTTCTTGAACCGTTTAGCCGTTAGAATGACTTCCTTTGAAATTAGATTTGTAACAAAGTACTTGTTGGACACAAATTTGACTTCATTCCCTTTATCACAACTCTGAGACACACTGAGTAGGTTATATTTTAACCCATTCACATAATGACATTATCTATGGAGTGTTCCACAGATCTCTCAATTCTTCTGATACTAAGAGTAAATCCTTTCTTACCGATTTCATAAGACACACCACCACCTTGATGTGCTTCCAGAGAGAGGAAGTTATGAGTTTCTTGAGTCATATGCTTTGAGCAACCACTGTCCATGAACCAACATTGACTGCTTCCTCCCTTCCGTAGAAAGAATCACTTGTTAGATTTAGGAACCCACTTAAGATGGAGTTCCCAAAAACTATCAAGGGGCTTGATAAGAAACCGTCCAGTCCAGGGGAGCAAGGTGTTTTTATTGAAACGATACCTAGGACCATGTCCTTTTTTCTTTTCAGATTCAAGAAACCTTGCTTAGTTTTCTTTGGTCTTTCTCATGGATTCACAGTTTCTCTTCAGGTGACCATTTCTCTCACAGTGAGTACATATCTGATACTGATACATACATGCTATGAGGGTTATAGGGAGGTTCTATCTTTCTGCACCCTAAACCCTTACCACTATTGAATTTCTGATTCGCCAAGTTAGAAAGAATCTTTGACAAATCAGTCCATTTCAAAGATTGATTTAGCTCTTCTTTAACTTGACTTAAGTGCCTTACTAGCTGTGAGTTTCTTTCAAGGGCGGCAACTAGTTTGGACTCAGAAATTCTTAGGCTCTCCTCTATATCAAGCTCAAAGCTACTGAGTTTCCTTTTTCCACTCTCAGAGGTTTCTGGTTCTTCCTTATGTTGACAACCCTCAGTCTCCATAATACTCAACCTAACATTCATTTCAGACATCTGAGATATAAGGGTTGATTTTTCATATTGACGAAGATCCAGGTTTTCACCATTTTTCATTCGTTAATTCATCAACAGAGTCGATTAACACAATGGAAAGTTTTCTCAACCTTTTAATGGACAGGGTGTCTATGTCACCCTTAAGGTCAAAAAGTGTTACCCCATCCTTGTCGTCTTCATCGTCAGTCTTTGCCGTCAATGAGAATGTAAAGTTGAATATGTCCTCATCATCCTTGAATGTCATCATAGAGACATCTTCATGGGGTTCTGACTCTTCTGAGTCACTTGAGGAATCACCCCAGACAGCAAGAGCCTTCTTCACTACATAGTCAGCAACAACTTCTCTTCCTTTCTTATCAGGGATCGGGTCCCTTCTCTTGTTTTTATCTCCTCCAGGCCTTGGGTAGTCTTTGTGTTCGACTTTATGCATGGGGCAATCTCTGATGAAATGCCCTGGCTTTCCACACTTGTGGCATAGGTAGTTTGCATTTGCAGCTCTGTTTGAGTTCCCTGCCTTTCGAAAACCTCTGTGTTTCCTCACTATTATTTGAAACCTACTCGTGAGGTATGTCATGTCCTCATCTTCATCAGAAGTTTCACCAGATGTCACCTTGAGAGCTAGAGACTTGCCTTTCTTCACCTCCTTCTTTGACGCTTCTTGATTTCTGTTTAGTAGAGCTGCCATCTTTCCACAAAAATCTCTCTTGGTGTTAATCAGCTAGAGAGCCCCTACTCTGATACCAATTATTAGAATGTATATGTCCACTATATGTCAACGGACCAGGTTCTTGACTCAGCAAGAACAGTAACTGAAATAAATGCCTAAAATAAATAGCTCAAAGAAATCAGGCACAAGGATTTTACGTGGAAATCCCCTTGCTCAAGGGCGGTGAAAACCACGACCTGTACTTACAGGATTTCAACCCAAACTCCATTTCACTCAAACGGAGCAACGATTCAGATTACAAACTCTTGCAACCTAGGAATTTAACTCTAAATCCCTTCCCCCTCAATCTAGAAACTCTACTACAAAGAAAGAACTAAGCAATAACTCTATTGCCCACTAAACCACCTAACTCTAGATGATTTAGACTTCAACTAAGTAACAACAATGTTGCCAACTAAACCACCTAACTCTAGATGATTTCGACTTCAACTAAGCAACAACCGAGCTGCCCACTAAACCAGTTAACCCTAACTGACTTAGACTTTTATTTGAACCGAACAAAGATCTAATTCCTTTATAACATAGGAATAGATTTACAATGTAAGCACATAAGACACAAAGCTCAAAATACAACAAATACTCTTCAGCACTCCATCAGGTCCTTTGTTGATATGAGCAGTGTTCTTCTTTGAAGATGACCTTCTCTTTGTAAGCTTATGAATTTTAGAAATTCAAATCTTTTGCCAAATATTGGTTTGTGTTTTGTGTTGTGAGATTATATGAATGAACACAAACTTCTTGAGATCGCCCATTGGCTGAGAGCCTGCCTCTCTGGAAAGACGTGCACCTACCACATCTGTCATCTTTTCACATACGCAGTCTTGCAGGGACCAGGTCCCTTGGAAACTTTTCTTAGTGAGTTCTTGAGAAGACTTGCTGGCTCTCTCTCCTTTAGAATGAATGAATCTTCTTGTTGTTTGTCATTTTGATTATATCGACCAAAAAGAGTTATTAACCATTGGACAAACAACCTCGTCTGTTTCTATTGGTGAAGTACGCTGATGACTTTACCAACCCACTGACAGGACAGCTTTACAGTTGTACATAATTATAAATCTGGATGAGAAAACTCTGCCAGGGACCGGGTCCATGCACTTGTGAGCCACTGAAACAAACAGTCTCATCCGCTCTTCCTATTGGTGCAGTACACTGCACTTTTCACCTACCACCTGACATGATAGCTTTTACAGTTGTACCCCATTTGAATCTTGATGAGAGCACTCTGCCAGGGACCGGGTCCCTGCATTTGTGAGGATTATCATAACACCTTGAATATGCCAACCTTTCAAGTAGATAATCAGATCAACGTGATCTGGTTTTCTTGCATTTTCAGTTCGACTGTAGTTTTCAAATCATTGATTTATCGTGAGATTATGCATAAATTGGCAGGCCTTGTTGACGACAAAGGCAATGCTGGTACAAGTAAGTGTGACATATTGTAAGGATCCGACAATTTTTTGATATACGTAGTGTAACACCCCGTATCCTAGACAGACCAGAATGCAGATTTCAGAAGTTGCAGGTGCTACCGACGGGCACCACCCACAGACCGTAGGGTGACCCACGGACCTTATGTGGTGTCCGTGGTTGGCCACCTGTAGCCCTCCCCAGGATCAGCCCAGAAATTTCTCTAATGCATAACCCACGGACGGACCCACAGAACGTAGGTCAGGCCACGGACCGTGGATCGAGGCCCCAGATTTCAGCCCCAGAAGTTGAACGACGGTTGACCAGCACAGACCATCGGTCCATCCACAGTCCGTCGGTCAGTCCGTCGGTTGACCCCAACAGCTTTTAAGACAGGGGTCGTTTTGTCTTTTTCCTATGCGTTGGACCCCTAAACTACGTTGTTTAACCCCTAAACTACGTAGTTTTGATCAGTTGTAGCCTAGTAACTTAATTAGACTTTACCCAAGTCAACTCATTCTCCTAAAATTCATCAAGTTGAACAAGAAGAAGGAGAAAGAGTTGACCAATCCCTAGTCTAAGAATGCAACAGGGTTTCGCCCATTCCAGCCCCGAAATCAAAAGATTTCTCTGTGGAATTCGTCACCCTGTATGTGGAATTTCACTAGTGGGTTCCTTTCGCCCATTAGGTCCCTAGATTTTAGTCAGAATCTTGATTCCCTTGATATTATCTAGACCTAGGGTTTTTAGAATGTTAGAAATTATTGGGTTTTAGCTGCTAGAATGATTTAAATCAGATTATCATGTTGTTGTTTCAGTTCTTGCATGAAATTCAAAACCCTAGTTGTGTAGATTTGTTTAGTTCATGAATTACACATGCTAGGTCAGTTTATTCAGTTATACATGCTCCAATTACGAATGTTTTATTATCAGTACATTAATGTTGCATTTTCAGTTAGCATGTCAGTACTTTGAGCTATCCAGTATTACATAAATTCAATCATAATGTGTTATTTACATAATCAGTTGGGAGTAGACTTAATATCGAGTTGGACTAGGGTCAGTCACCCTCATAGTCCCAGAACTACGTGCCCCCGTAGGTTTATAAGTCCCCTCTATGGGCATTACATTTTAGTGATCACGCCAGTCATGCCTCTATACCTCTGGCAGGGTATATTGGGTCCTCTCGATGGGGCGTATACATCGGACTCCACATTTTGCTCATGTGGTTTTATGTCGGTTATTAGTAGCTCCCACATTCAGATTCTAGTGTAGTGACCAGGTTATCAGATACAGTTCAGTATTCAGTTTCAGCATGTTATAAACTTTGTCATTGCATTCAGTTAGTTCATGTTCAGTATTTCCAGTATTGTATCACGCTTATCTTACATCATTGCTCAGTTATATGCTTTGTTCAGTTATGTATATTGTTCAGCTTTATTCTATCCTGCATGCTCAGTACCTTTCAAGTACTGACGCATACTCTGCGCTACATCTTCTTGTGATGTAGGTTCAGGTCCTCAGCTTTCAGATCACGCATAGATCGGTTCCCGATCTTCAGCTCAGCAACATCAGTGGTGAGTCCTCATTCTCCAAGGAAGACAGACATGTTTCCTTTCTATTTTTAGTCTTTAGTTTCAGTTTTGCTAGATTTAGCTGGGGAATGTCCCAACACTTCTAGTCAATTAGAGGCTTATTTTCAGACATAGTTAGATTCAGATTTAGCATTTGAGTTTGACCTTTCAGTTGTTGTTAAACTCTCATTTTATATATCCAGATAGTTTATGGGTATCCCCCATCATTTCAGTTTATCTTCTGATTTACCTTCCGCACAATACATTCCTAATTCAGTTTATTTAGTATGCTTATGTTATGCCAGCAGGGTTAGCTTGGGTTCACTCGTGATCCTAGGTCCCGTGTCCGCGTCCTGGGAGTAGCTTCGAGGCGTGAAAAACTTGGTATCAGAGCACTAGGTTTAAGTGTCCTAGGATGTCTGAAAAGCCTCACTAAGTAGAGCCCTTTTCATGGGTGTGAAGTGCACCACATCTAATGAGAGGGAATCTACGAAGTGTTTTAGGAAAACTTTATTTTCTTGATACTCTTATCGTGCGTGAGGTATGATCCAACTTCTCATTCTAATTCACCTTAATACTTTTTAGATCATGCCTCCTCATAGAGCTAACGCAAGGAATGCTAACGCAACTCCTCTAGTCCCAGATCAGGAAGTTTTGAATGTAGAGTTTCGGAACGCTATCCAACTTTTGGCTCAGAGTGTGACTAACCAGAACAATCAGCAGGTTCCAGCTCCTGTAAATGCTAATGTTGGGTCAGCTGCAGCTAGAGTTCGTAATTTTGTTAGGATGAATCCGCCTGAGTTCTAAGGATCGCAGATTGGTGAGGATCCCCAAAACTTTGTAGATGAGGTCAAGAAGATCTTTGGAGTGATGCAAGTGAGAGGTAATGATAGGATAGAGTTGGCATCCTATCAGCTTAAGGATGTAGCTCATTTCTGGTATACTCAATGGAAAAAGAGCAGGGGTACATATGTAGCTCCTATCACTTGGGAATGCTTTAGTGAGACTTTTCTGGATAGGTTCTTCCTAATAGAGTTGAGGGAGGCAAGTGATACGCTCAAATTACACCTCCCTAAAGAAGTATAAGCGATCGTTGTCAAATAAAAAACCCAACTTGTAGATTGGGGTCGACCCCACGAGAAATATGGTTTAGACTTAAACTTAACTCACTATTATATTCGTTTAGTCAACTTATTTTCGAAACAAGTAAATAAAAGGGGGGGGGATTTATGAAACAAATAATTGATTGTTGTTTAAGTAACAAGTGAGCAAGATTCAAACTTTATTGTTATCAATGAGAGAGAGAAACTAGGGTGTATGTGTTCCCCATAAGCTCTTAACGCGGTATTCCTAATAATAGTAATCTTTTCCTAGTGTTTTACATGAAAAGTTGGTAAGATATGTATCCCTAAGTGATTGGTCCTCCAAATAGGGAATTTCACTCCGCACCTTGGTCCGGCTACATACGTATAATTTACTAACCCTTACCTTTACCTCAGATTAGACATCACATCAATGTATGACTTAGTTTTCACCCTCGCACCAATTGACATTAGACTATTAGATAGTATCACACTAAATCTCTGTTGATAATTCTTTTCTTATTAACTACCTCTCTTGTCCGGCAAGTAGCAACAAGGCGAGTTCTAACGTTGGCCACCGTTAAAAAGACTTCTAAGCTAAAGAATTACCAATACATGCATCAACACTATTCAAGAATTACTTAGTTATTATTCATACGTTGTTAATTGCTCATGGTTCCCACAACCCTAGTTGTGGATTTAGTTACTCATACTTGAAAGAACACAATTCATATATTTGTAAAGAGAATTCATGAACTTACGTTTAGAGTAGAAGAAACCCGTAATCTCCAATTGAATTTCAAAGTGAAAATCTTATAAACCGAAATCCGGAAATCAAATTGCCAAAGTTTTCAAGTTAATTACCGAGAAAATATTAAGAACTAAAAGTAAACAATAATGTCTAACCCCTAAAAACGAGGTTTACATACCCTATTTATAGAAAAACATGTCCTAAACAAAAAGGAAACAAAATAAGGAAATAATTTTTCTGGACGCGGCTTTGATCGATGACTCGACCTACGGACCGTGGTTCGACCTACGGTCTGTAGGTCCCCTCCGTTGGTTAACACTTAGACTTTTTTTGCAAGGCCTGGAACCTTCAACCCCCAGTTCATCACTAACGGACGTGTAGGACGGACCGTAGGTTGACCTACGATCCGTGGGTCCTCTTACGTGGCTCCACACTTAGGATTTTCATCAGGTACTGGAACTTTGACTCTCTGAACACCTTCTACGGACGTGCAGGACGGCCCGTAGGTCGACCTACGGTCCGTAGGTTGCTTCGTGGTTCCACACTTGGTCAGACTTCCCTGATGCTCCCATCTACGCCCGCCATCGACGGACCGTCATAGGACCTACGGTCCGTAGGTATCTTCGTGGGTGGCTACTTCTGCAGATTTTTCAGCTGTCATCTCACTAAATCGCGTCCAAGCCTATTTCCTGCAAATATAACACAAAAACATTATTTCCAATACAAAATGGCCCTAGACACATACAACTCTTAAGTGAAATGTATCAAAAATTCCATAAACTTACGGTATATCAACACCCTCAACTTAAATATGTTGTTTGTTTTCAAGCAACACACTAACACTCTAAACGACACTTGTGTGGAAGCAGATATACAAACTCAGCAATCACATGGCTATCTCAACCCATTCCATCTTCTTAGTGCAAATTATTTTTATTAGACTCAACAAGCTAACTCATGCGGATCAAGATATGACACAGATTGACCAATAGACACCACAACATGCACTTTTCATAATCACCAAGGTACCAACTTTCCGACAATGTAACTAGTGCCCTCACTTCAAACGAAATTCTTTTCACACAGAAGATATGAATTTTGAGTTTTAGGATTCATTCAACACTCACGCTCAGAAGTAACTTCAAGTACAGTTAGTGCTCAATACCATAGGCTTGCCCTTATTTTCACTGCTTAGACTCTCTAAACTAGTTGATATGATCACTATAGGACTTTCTTAGCTTGTAACGTAGGCTCAGGGTCAGGTGTGGTACATTTGGGTACTTTTTAGTGACTTTCTGCCCTCCTTGACATTACATTGGCTTTTTACCTCTTTTCTCAACCTATTTTTGACATCCTTTCATTTTACTTTCTTTCCCTTGACTCTTTTCAACATGGATGTGACTTTTGACTTTTTGTCTCTTATTTTTCACTTTCTTCTTTTTCTTTCACCTTATTTTTCTTTATTTCTTTCATCACTTTTATTTATCATCTTTTTTCTTCTTTTGCACAAAGTGACATCCTCTTCTATCTTTTATTTTTCTCTTTTCAACACAAAACTCTTTTCATACCCTTTTTTTTCTTTTTCAGTTTCCTTTTTCATAGCCACCCTCAACTTATGGATTTTGCATTAGTTGAGGTACACAATATCCGATGTCAGACCAGGGCCAAGATCAAGGTAACTTTTGAATTAGCCACCCTCAACTTAGGCTTTTGGCCTAAGTCAAGGTGCACATGTCCAAGGATGGACCGGGGCGAAGACAATTATTTTAGGGAAGGTGAGTTAGGTCGATCAAAAGAAATGGTCTATTTTAGGCTCAAATATTTGGGTCAAAGGGAGCATTGATTTCATTTGGTTGGATCATTTTAGGCTTAAGTGGACTAATTTGAACAAGGGCCTATGATCACTTCCCAACTACTAGCCTAGATCATTTTAGCAGGACCAACGGGGCAAGTTCTAGATTGGTACATACTGTCTGAACATTCAACTTTTCTCACACACTCTTGGCACATTGTTTCATTATCAGATTATCATATACCCAGTTCAAGTTTTAGCTTAAGTCATGAGGTCACATCGGTTCTTATCATGTCACATTAAGATCCAACACATTCAACTCATCAAGACTATAGATCTAGCACATTTCAACATTTTTGTACAGGGATCATTTTTCTCATGCTTTTCATGCCATCATGCTTTCATTTTTTTACTTACTCCTCAACATACATTCCTAAACATACCGGTTCAACATAAAAGTAAACAGGCCTTTGGGGGAAAAGAATACGGGAAAGAAAACCCCAAAGGAGGATAATGAGTTGGGTTACTCAGACTTCACCCTAACACTCTAATCCATTTACCCCACCCCCAACAAAATAAAGTGTAATTGCCCTCAATGCACAGAAAACAATCAAATAAAGCACAGGGTGAAGGTGAAGCAAACCTGTGGTGCAAATGCGCCGAAGACCACTCAAGAAGCGGGTGGGTCCGGTTTCCCAGAGCCCACTGAATCAATACTCGGGAAGCCATCAGTAGCGCCCGCATCAACACTAGTAGCACCCTCAGTAGTGCTTACTCTGGGATCTACGGACGCCATCCACGGTCCGTGGATGGACCGACGGACCGTCGGACCGTCGATGAGGTCCGTAGGTCACTGCACAACTATTTTCTACAGATTTATTTGCCATTCATCCCTGCACACGTATTAATCATTAGGACTTTCTTTTTACATTTTTTGGATGCTTTTTAGACACGGACCCAATTCTATATCTAGCCAACACTAATATAAAAATAAAACACCTATCAAAAGAGCTAAAAAAAATAAAAGAATAAAACTCCTATATCGCAAATATAAACCTATAGTTGGCTAGATTGTACATCTTTGGTTGCCTCCCAAGCAGCGCTTGATTTAACATCACGGCACGACGCAGACCCCTTGATTACTCAGACTTCATCAAGATTCCATGCCTCTATCACTGCATTGACACTCTCAAAATTTCCCATGTATCTTTTTATCCTCCGGTGGTTGGCCTTGAACCTTGTCCCCTTCCTCTTCTCGAGTTCGACCGCTCCATGTGGAAATACTTGTGTGACTTTGACTGGCCCGGTCCATTTGGACTTGAGCTTGCCAGGAAACAACCTAAACCTCGAGTTGAATAAGAGTACCAAATCACCCACAACAAATTCACGCTTTTCAATCTCTTGATCATGGTACTTATTCATCTTCTTTTTGTACAAGGCTGAACTTTCATATTCTTTTAGATGAAACTCATCAAGCTCATTCATGACCTCAATATCATTACTGTCAAATTTTAGTGTTACCTCTGCTAGTGCATCAACACCTATCCTCTCCTTAATAGGCACTTCAGAATCTTGCTCCATAGTATGATTCACCACCGATACCGACTTAACATCACCTCCTTGCTTCATAGACCTACAAATGTTAAAAGTGACCTCCTCATTATTTAGTCGGAACTTCATCTACTCATATCGACTAAGGCGCACCCAGTAGCAAGGAATGGTCTCCCTAAGATGATGGAAACCTCAAAATCAATCTCACAGTCGAGTATCACAAAGTCTGCCGAAAAAATGAACGACCCCACTTTCACAAGGACATCTTCGAATTCCAACGGGCCTCTTCACAGTTCTGTCGGCCATAAGTAAACGCATAGCAGTCGGTTTTGGAGCTCCTAAACCTAATTTCTTATAAATGGACAATGGCATCAAATTAATGATGGCCCCCAAGTCGCACAAAGCTTTCGTAAAGTGTGACTTCCCAATGGTACAAGGAATAGTGAAAGCTCCAGGGTCCTCTTTCTTTTGTACAAGTGACCTAGTGGCAATAGCACTACAATGTTGCAGTCTCTCTTAATTCTAAAAACTAACAACTCTCTTTTTGGTCACCAAATCTTTCATGAACTTAGCATACCCAGGCATTTTTTCCAAAGCTTCTATTAACGGGATATTTATGGACAATTGCTTCAGCATAGCTATGAACCTGTGGTATTTTCCTTCTTCGGTCTTTTTCACCAATCTCTGTGGGAATGGAGGTGGAGGTCTAGGCATGAGAATAACTTTTTGGGTTATCTCTGCTTCCTTCTCTGTAGCATTCTTGGACTCTCTAGTAACCTCAATCTCATCATCATCTTTTTCAACCACAATTTCAACCTCAGACGGCATAGGTGGATTAATGGTCTGTTTACCCCCTCGAGTAGTGACTTTCATACAATGCCCATCATTCTTTGGATTCTGGATGGTGTTGCTAGGAAGTGTGCCAGACTGACGTGGGTTTACTGTAGTGGACAACTGATTCATCTGCTGCTCTAATTGCTTGATCGACTCTGCATGGGCATCAACTTTTTTACCAATTCCAGACAAGTCATTTCGTATCTCTTTCACATTCTCATCAGTCATGTCAAACCTCTTCATCATCTTCTACCTCATATCCTCAATCCGTGACATACTACCCCCAGCTTCCCTATTGCCAGATTCCCAATTTGCAGGTGGAACATAAGGCCCAACTCTCTCATTACTGTTGCCATAGTTATTTCGATTGTAGTTGTTGTCGCGATTGTAGTTCCCATCCCAGACATAATGACCCTCTCGATTGTAGTTATCATAGTTCTGACCTTGGTTTCCTTGACCTTGGGGCCAATTATCCGAATTGGAACCTTGGGCGTTGGCTCGGAAACCCCCCATCTGATCATTCACTAAGTAAGCATCTTCCTCATAGTAGCATTCCTCAACTAGTGGTGGTGAAGTTATAGTCAATTAGTTTACCGCATTCACTTTTTCTGCACCTCCGCTCACATGCTTCAATACCAACCCAAGTTCTGTCCTCATCTGATCCATCTCCTCATGAATGTCATCGGCCGATTGACTAGGTGCAACTTGAACTGCAAAAGTGTTTCTTCCAGTGTCTGACTTTCTAGTGCTCCATGCTTTACTATTTCAGGAAATCTTCTCCAGTTTCTCTGTGATCTCCTCAAAAGTGCACTGACCATATGATCCTCCAGCGATAGTATCAAGCACAGCCTTACCATTGTCATCCTGACCTTTGTAGAAGTATTCCTTCAGTGACTCATTATCAATGCGAAAATTTGGAACACTTCGTATGAATGCAGTGAACCTATCCCACGAACTACTCACAGACTCTCCAGGTAGTGCTACAAAGTTGTTCAGTTTGTCCTTGTGATTCAGCTTCTTGTCAACGGAAAATACTTTGCCATGAACATCTTGTGCAATTGATCCCATGTGTGAATCGAGTTGTACGGAAGCTCAGAAAATCATACCGCAGCATCTCCGGTCAGTGATAGAGGGAAGACTCTCAACCCTATGACATTCATGTCCAACTCTAGTCGACCCACATAACTTTTGCAAACACTTCTCAACTTAGCCATGTGGCCATGCAGATCTTCCGAAGCCATACCAGAGAACAAACCTCTTGCTGTAAGCATTTACATCAAACTGCTAGTCACCATGAATGTATGCCCTGGAGGTAGAGGAGGGAGAACAATAGGTCCTTCAGAATTAACGGTATTGAAGTCGACCCTGTAATTATCACGTAGTCTTGGTTAAGGTGGGTTCTGCACCCTCAATGCATCTCCGAGTAGATTATCACCCTGAACCTGAGCATTCTCATTATTCACTTGTTCCTCAGGCTCCTCTATGACTGGATTATTACGGACCCCTTGGTTATTCATCTTTCTCAATGTTTTGCTCAACTCTAGATCGTATGGGGTCAGTGGTTTGCCTCAACTCCGTGTACTTGGCATACACTAGAGTAGAAACCTGAAGAAAACAAAAAATAACGTAAAATCAGAAAATAATTGACTAAAGTTCAATAATGTAGTTAAACTTAATCCAAAAGCCTTATTCCCCGACAGAGGCGCCAAAATTTGATACGCTCAAATTACACCTCCCTAAAGAAGTATAAGCGATCGTTGTCAAATAAAGAACCCAACTTGTAGGTTGGGGTCGATCCCATGAGGAATATGGTTTAGACTTAAACTTAACTCACTATTATATTCATTTAGTCAACTTATTTTCGAGACACGTAAATAAAAGGGGGGGATTGTGAAACAAATAACTGATTTTTGTTTAAGTAACAAGTGAGCAAGATTCAAACTTTGTTGTTATCAATGAGAGAGAGAAACTTGGGTGTATGTGTTCCTCATAAGCTCTTTACGCGGTATTCCTAATAATAGTAATCATTTCCTAGTGTTTTACATGCAAAGTTGGTAAGATATGTATCCCTAAGTGATTGGTCCTCCTAATAGGGAATTTCACTCCGCACCTTGGTCCGGCTACGTGTGTAT
Source organism: Solanum etuberosum (assembly GCA_029582245.1). NCBI lineage: Eukaryota > Viridiplantae > Streptophyta > Magnoliopsida > Solanales > Solanaceae > Solanum > Solanum etuberosum. The sequence continues at coordinate 31,584 of JAJONR010004095.1, forward strand.
AATTTACTAACCCTTACCTTTACCTCAGATTAGACATCACATCAATGTATGGCTTAGTTTGCACCCTCGCACCAATTGACATTAGACTATTAGATAGTATCACACTAAATCTCTGTTGATAATTCTTTTCTTATTAACTACCTCCTTGGTCCGGCAAGTAGAAACAAGGTGAGTTCTAACGTTGGCCACCGTTAAAAAGACTTCTAAGCGAAAGAATTACCAATACATGCATCAACACTATTCAAGAATTGCATAATTATTATTCATACGTTGTTAATTGCTCATGGTTCCCACAACCCTAGTTGTGGATTTAGTTACTCATACTTGAAAGAACACAATTCATATATTTGTAAAGAGAATTCATGAACTTACGTTTAGAGTAGAAGAAACTCATAATCTCCAATAGAATTTCAAAGTGAAAATCTTATAAACCGAAATTTAGAAATCAAATTGTCAAAGTTTTCAAGTTAATTCCCGAGAAAATATTAAGAACTAAAAGTAAAAAATAATGTCTAACCCCCAAAAATGAGGTTTACATACCCTATTTATAGAAAAACATGTCCTAAACAAAAAGGAAACAAAATAAGGAAATAATTTTTCTGGACGCGGCTTTGATCGACGACTCAGCCTACGGACCTTGGGTCGACCTACGGTCCATAGGTCCCCTCCGTTGGTCAACACTTAGACTTTTTCTGCAAGGCCTGGAACCTTCAACTCTCAGTTCATCACTGACGGATGTGCAGGATGGACCGTAAGTTGACCTACGGTCCGTGGGTCCTCTTCCGTGGCTCCACACTTAGGATTTTCATCAGGTACTGGAACTTCGACTCTCTGAACACCTTCTACGGACGTGCAGGATGGCCCATAGGTTGCTTCGTGGTTCCACACTTGGTAAGACTTCCCTGATGCTCCTATTTACGCCCACCATCGACGGACCGTCATAGGACCTACGGTCCGTAGGTTTCTTCGTGGGTGGCTATTTATGCAGATTTTTCAGCTGTCATCTCACTAAATCGCGTCCAAGCCTATTTCCTGCAAACATGACATAAAAACATTATTTCCAATACAAAATGGCCCTAGACACACGACTATTAAGTGAAATGTATCAAAAATTTCGTAAACTCACGGTATATCAACAAGAGCTCAAGAGTTCATGAATTTGAGGTAAGGTAACATGACACTCCAAGAGTATGGACTCAAGTTCACCCAACTCTCCAGGTATGCTCCTCATATGGTTGCCGATTCCAGGGCTTAAATGAACAAGTTTCTTTATAGAGTATCCGACTTGGTGAAAACAGAGTGTAGAAATGCTATGTTGCTGGAAAATATGAACATATTTAGGCTCATGACTCATGCTCAGCAGGTTGAGGGAGATAAGCTTAGGGAACATGCTAAGGACAACAAGAAATCTAGAACATGTAACTATGAGTACTCTCAACAGAGATTGGGTGGTGTAAATCGCTCTCAGTTTCAGCAGAAATCTTCAGCTCCGGCACCTTCATCAGCTAGTGCTCCATCCTCCAGGTTCCGACAGGATCAGAAAGGTAGGGCATCAGGCTCTAAGTCTCAGGGGAGTGTTTCAGGTACCAGAACCTACCCAATTTGTCCTAAGTGTGGTAAGAACCATCCAGACGAGTGTCTTGCAGGAAAGGAAGGATGTTTTGGGTGTGGTCAGACTGGTCACAGGTTGAGAGATTGTCCTTCTCCTAAGTAGGGTCAAGGAGGTAATAATGGTAGAGCTCTATCCACAACTTCCGCAGCACCAGCAGGTCGCCCGACTCAGCAAGGTAACTCATCTTGTACAGGTGGCGGTCAACGCCAAAATAGGTTTTATGCTCTTCAGGCTCGCCAGGATCAGGAAGATTCTCCTGATGTAGTTACTTGTAAGTTACGAGTCTTTAACTTAGATGTTTATGCTTTGTTAGATCCAGGGGCTACTCTTTCCTTCGTAACTCCTTATATAGCAGTCAAATTTGATGTTAGTCCAGAAACTCTCTCAGAACCCTTCTCAGTCTCTACTCTAGTTGGTGACTATAGCTAGATGGGTATACAGAAATTGCCCTGTCACAGTCTCAGAAAGTCACCTCAGCAGATCTTGTAGAGTTAGAAATGGTAGACTTCGATATCATTCTAGGCATGGATTGGTTACACACCTGTTATACCTCAGTCGATTTTAGAACTAGGATTGTTCGTTTTCAGTTTCCAGACGAACCAATCTTAGAATGGAGGGGTAGTAGCTTAGAGCCTATGGGTCGATTCATTTCTTACCTTAAGGCTAGAAAGATGATATCTAAGGGTTATCTCTATCATCTAGTTCGGGTTAAGGATTCAAGCTCTGAAACCCCAACTCTTGAGTCAGTTTCAGTAGTTTATGAGTTCCCAGAAGTGTTTCTAGAAGATCTCCCCAGAGGTCCTCCCGAAAGGGAAATCGACTTCAGAATTGATCTACTTCCAGATACCCAACCTATTTATGTTCCTCCTTACAGAATGGCTCCAGTCGAGCTTAAGGAATTGAAAGAATAGTTGAAAGACCTTCTAGATAAGGGCTTCATCAGACCTAGTATTTCGCCATGGGGTGCACCAGTGTTATTCGTGAAAAAGAAAGATGGTTCTCTCAGAATGTGCATTGACTATCAATAGTTGAACAAAGTCACAAACAAAAATAAGTACCCTATCCCCAGGATTGATGACTTGTTTGACAAACTTCAGGGTGCTAGTCATTTTTCGAAGATAGACCTCAAATCTGATTATCATCAGCTCAGAGTCAGAGATAGTGACATTCCGAAAATAGCCTTCAGAAGTCGGTATGGTCATTATGAATTTGTAGTTATGTCATTTGGACTAACCAATGCTCATGCAGCTTTCATAGATTTGATGAACATGGTGTTCAAGAAGTATTTGGACTTGTTGGTTATCGTCTTTATTGATGATATCCTCATTTACTCTAGGAATGAGGAAGAACATGTGACTCATTTGAGAGTTGTTCTGCAAACTCTCAAAGATCGCCATTTGTTTGCTAAGTTTAGCAAATGTGAGTTTTGGTTGCAATCAGTTGCTTTCCTTTGGCATATAGTATCTAGCGAAGGGATCCGAGTGGATTCTTAGAAAATAGAAGCGGTGAAACAATGGACCAGACCTTCCTCTCTTACAGATATCAGAAGTTTCTTGGGTCTAGCAGGTTATTACAGAAGTTTCGTGGAAGGATTTTCATCCATAGCTTCTCCATTGACTAAGTTGACTCAAAAGAAGGTTAAGTTTTAGTGGTCAGATGATTGTGAGGAGAGCTTCACAGAACTGAAAACTAGGTTGACTACAGCTCAGGTTTTGACTCTACCAGAGGGTTCAGACGGTTATGTTATCTATTAAGATGCATCCAGAGTCGGCCTAGGTTGTGTTTTGATGCAGCGAGGTAAGGTTATAGCTTATGCTTCTAGACAACTTAAGGTGCATGAGAAGAATTATCTGACGCATGACCTCGAGCTTGCAGCAGTGGTGTTTGCACTTAAGATTTGGAGACATTACTCGTATGGTGTTCACGTAGATGTGTTCACAGACCATAAAAGCCTTCAGTATGTGTTCACCGAGAAAGAGTTGAATCTTCGCCAGAGGAGATGGCTTGAATTCCACAAGGACTATGACATGAATGTACTTTACCATCCTGGTAAGGCCAATGTAGTAGCAGATGCTCTTAGCAGACTATCTATGGGTAGTGTAGCACATGTTGAGGAAGAAAGAAA